>JAJIYU010008804.1:0-17713 GCA_030144865.1 Tinospora cordifolia | reverse complement strand
AAATACAAAGTTTTACGAACTCCCACTACCATTGAACCACTGGCTCAATGGTAGTGGGAGTTCGTAAAACTTTGTATTTGACCCCCAGAATCAGGGTTCGAATTCCACGGAGGCGATAAATCCCTTGGGGAGGGAACAGTACCGATTGAGTCACCGCGTGAAGCAACCGGACAATGCCCGGTGGGCCTAACCGTGATGGCAATGTCAATAAGTCCTGGTGGGTCGTGACACATAGACCTGTAATCCAAACACTTGAAGGTGTTACCCCTATGGCGCATAAATGGGTTTTTGTGCAAAAATGAAATGAGAATAATGAATTGTAAGATATGAAGTGCAACATATTGTGCAAGGTTTTATACAAAGACTAGGTATTGATTATGAGGAGACATATTCTCTTGTAGTGATGCAATTACATTTAAATATCTTATGAGTCTGGTAGTCCAAGAAAATCTTAAAATGCGTCTAACAGATGTAGTAACAACCTACTTATATGAATATGTTAATAGTGATATTTATGTAAAAATCTTAGAAGGATCTCAAATGCCTGCAACATCTAACTTAAATTCTCGAAGAATTTATTCAATAAAGTTACAAAGATCTTTGTATAGGCTAAAGCAATCTAGATAAATGTGGTATAATCGTCTCAGTAAGTATTTGTCTAAAGAAGGTTATAAAAATGATTCAATTTGTCCATGTGTTTTGATCAAGAAAATTAAATCCACATTTATTATAATTGTTGTATATGTTGATGATTTGAACATTATTGGGAGTCTTTAAGAACTTCTAATAGTAGCGGATTATCTAAAGAAAGAATTTAAAATGAAAGATGTTGGTAAAACTAAGTTTTGTCTTAGCTTGCAAATCGAACATTTATCAAGTAGAATTCATATTCACTAATCAACTTACACATAAAAGATCTTAAAATGATTTTACATGGATAAAGTTCATCCATTTCAGCCTTGAGAAGATGATAAAAAACTACTTGGTCCTAAAGTATTATATCTCAGTGTCATTGGTGCATTAATGTATCTTGCAAACAATACAAGACTCGATATAACATTTTATATGAATTTATTAGCAAGGTATAACTCTTCATCTACAAGAAGACATTGTAATGGAGTTAAACATGTAATCAAATATCTATGAGGCACAATTGATTCGGGTATATTTTATTCAAATGAATCTCGAGATCAATTAGTTGGTTATGCAGATGCAGGATATTTATCCGATTGACATAAAGCAAGATCTAGGCTATATATTTACATAAGGCGATACTGGTATATCTTGGAGGTCAACCAAACAAACATTGGTTGGTACATCATCAAATCATGTTGAAATTGTAGCAATTCATGAGGCAAGTTGAGAGTGTGTTTGGTTAAGATCAATGACTCAACATGTTGAAGGGATTTGTGGTTTATCTTTGAAGAATGATGCCCCAACAATATTATATGAAGATAATGTTGTTTGGATTGCGCAACTAAAAGGATGATAAATTGATAAATAAAAAAGGATGATAAATTGATAAATAAAAGAAGATAAAACAAAACATATTTAGCCAAAGTTTTTCTTCATACATGATCTTCAAATGAATCGTGATATTGAAGTTCAACAAATTTGTTCAAATAACAACTTAAAAGATATGTTTACAAAAGCTTTATCAACTATATTATTAAAAAAAAATTGTTCATAAAAGTGGGATCTGTCGGCTCGGAGATCTTAAATGATATCATCAACATGAAGAGAATAAAAAGGAGTTATTAATTATTGTACTATACTTTTTTTTCCGTAGCTAATGTTTTGTCCTACTAAGTTTTCCTTACAAAGATTTTAACGAGACAATCCTAACAATATTATAAAACTTTATAAAAACATGTACTCTTTTCCTTCTAAATTTTTTTTTTCTATTAGATTTTATCTAGTAAGATTTTAATAATGCATATTCTCATATAAAAGACATTCAAAGGAAGAATGTTATAAATAATCATATTGAATGTCTTTGTAACCCCTTAACATTTAGTATTTTATAACTTCTAAATCTCATAATATTAAAATTAATGAGATTATTTAAATATTATAATTATAGTTTATGTAACCACCCTTTTAAAAATCTATATAAAGAGGTCTTATATTTCATGGAAATCATAAAAAAATAAGAACAATTCTCTTTTGAAATTTCTCTTTGTCTTTAGTATCTTTGAGTATTTCTTCCTTTTCTCTCGAAGCAATTCTTGCATTTTTTAATTAATTTAAATTTAATTCATAACGGTTTCATAACAATTTTAAACACACACACACACACATATATAAAATAATTTTTATATAATATAAATCACATGCCAAAGGAAACTTGACTCACACTCGTAAACATAGTCTAATAATTCTACATAAATCAAAATCTTAAGTAAAAACTAAAAAAAATTAATAAAAAATTTCAATCCTCGTAAGATAAGCTCATCTTCATCTAATGCTAAAATGGCGTTGGTTGACCTTGCGTCATCGTCAATGCCATCTTGACAATGATAAACAGTGCCATGCCATCTTTGGTGCCAAAGATGGTGCGAAATTGTTCACCTAAGCCAAAGGTGACACTAATTTTTTTAATTTTTAATTTTTTTCAATTTGTTTTAGTTAAAAGTTTTTTCATTAAAAATTTTTAAAAATTTTACAGTTATTTAGTTAAAAATTTAATATTATTTTAATTAATTAATAATTAATAATTAAATATAATATTAAGTAAATATGTAAAATAAAATTTATGTTTAAAAATATATTTTTTTAAAAAATAATAAAAAAGAGACAAAAATATTTTTTAAATATCTTTTAAAAATAAAAAATTAATTAAATTAATTAAAAAATGAATTATTATTTAATATTAAAATAACTTTAAAAAAGAGTAAACAATCCAACACTATTGCAACACTATTGCATCAAAGATCTTTCTTCGTCGTCGAATCTCAGTTCTCGCTCGTCAACACTCCTTGCTCACCTGAGAACACAAGAGGAAGAAGTGAAGAATATCAAGGAGAACAACAAAAAGAGCAAGGAAAGGGAGGAGAAGATCAACAAGAACAATACCAAGAAGGAGAAGAAGAAGATCGATCAAGATCTGGGTAGATCAGAGATGGGTTTTGGAATGGGACTAAACCTTCTTCTTCTTCTAGCAATGGTGGCCACCAACATCCTCTCTCTCTACCACATTCTCTCTTCTTCTCTCCAATCGAAGCCCAATTCTCTTCCTCCTCCTCCCGTCCCTGACCACCTCCTTCACCAACTCTCCACCATTCGCGCCACCATCAACCACCTCAGCATCACCGCCGGAAAACCTTCTGCCACTGCCCGAAAATCTCCCACCATCACCGGAAAACCCCCCTCCGAGCTCCTTCTCTACTCCCAAATCTCCCCGATCCCTTCCTCCTGCCATTCCCAACCTCATCTCCTTCACCGCTACATGAACTATACCCCCTTCTCTATCTGCCCCTCCGATCTCCCCCTTGCCGAAACCTTAATTCTCTCGGGCTGCCACCCCCTCCCTCGCCGGCGCTGCTTCTCTCCGACCACTCCTAAACCCCCTCAATCTCCTCTCCCTTCTCACCCATTTCCGTCCTCTCTCCCAGATTCAGCTCTGATCTGGTGGCCTCACTACCACCACTCCTGCAAATCCTTCTCCTGCTTGAACAAATTAAACCCAAATCTAGGCTTCAACATGTCCCTCGAATCCACCAAGTTCCACATTTTCAAATCCGAACTCGACCTCACAATCCCCCAACTCCTCCGGATCACCAAATCCGCTTCCTCCGTTCTCCGCCTGGCCATCGACGTCGGCGCCGGCAGCGGAACATTCGCAGCACAAATGCGAGCCCACAACGTGACGGTGTTGTCGACGACGATGAACCTGGGAGGATTGCCGTTGAATGAGGCGGTGGCGCTGCGAGGGCTTGTGGCGTTGCATGCGCCATTGCAGCAGCGGTTGCCGGTGTTTGATGGGGTTGTGGATCTGGTGAGGTTGGGGAAGGCGGTGAATCGATGGATCCCTGTGGTGGCTCTGGAGTTCATGCTGTGGGACGTGGATAGGGTATTGAGGAGAGGTGGGTATGTGTGGATTGATGGGTTTTGGGGGAAGAGAGATGATGTTGAGAAGGTGTTTGCGCCGTTGATTGGGAGATTAGGGTATAGGAAGGTGAAATGGGCGATTGGGAGTAAGAGTGATTCCAGTGGTGTGAAGAACGATGAGGTTCATTTGACGGCTCTGTTGCAGAAGCCGACTGTGTGAGAGAAAGAGATATCGATGAAGATGATCATGCGATTGTTCCTTGTCTGTAACTGTAACTGTGATTGTCTTTTAGGTTTAGATTTTGTTGTGATTTTGGGAGTTGCTCTTTTTCTATTTTAATTGATCTCTAGGATTTAATGGTAACATTTTGTACATTGAGATTGACAAGGTGACACAGGAGATGACGAGGGAGATACAATATTTTTTTTTAATTCTTTTAGAAAATTATTATATATATATATATATATATATATATATATTTTGTGCGATTGAAAATGAAAAATTTAGTAATAATTAATTATTTAGATTATATTTGGTTAGTGAGAAAATTAAAATTTTTTCAAAAAAATGTTAATTTTCTTTAAAAAAATTCTTATTTTCTTATGTTTAGTTGATAAAAAAGATGAAAAAATATTAAAAAAATATTTTTTAAAAAAATTAAAAAAATTTCAGCCCATTAACTTTTTTAATTAAAAAAATTAAAAAAACATTTTTTTTAAAAAAATTAAAAAAAACATTTTTTAAAAAAAATTAAAAAAAAATTTTTAGCCCAACAAACAAAAATTTTTTCAACTTAAAGGGTAAGAAAATAAAATTTTTTCATAAAAAAATTTTTCGTACATTAATTTAAAAAGAACTACTTATAACTAACTTTTATTCAATTTTTTCATGGCTAATCAAATAATTATGAAAAAATTTTCTTAACAACATTTTTTCAAGAAAAATTTTTTTAGCAACTAAATACACCCTTAGTTAATTCTTTTAAAATTATGGTGTTATGAAATGAAAGAAAACTACTAAAAGATTAAGAAAATAAAAAGATAAAAATAAAAAAGCAAAAATAGGGAAAATTTTTTCATTATCATGATAATAAGTTTGATTTTAACCTTGATATTCGTTTATAATATAAACTCCTCTTTATACAGGCTTTTGGTCAAAACGAGGTAATAAATATTATTTACAACATATAAATATAATATTGGTTATCACAATATAAATGTCTTGGAGGTTACATAAAAATGGTAGACCATAAAATTATTAGAATTTAGGAGTTGGAGAATATTGAATAGTGAGTGATGGTTATTTAAATATATTTATAGCACTCCCTTTTTGAATACCATTATATATAGAAAAATATGTCTTGTTAAAAATTTACTAGATAAAAACTCAGTGGGAAAAAAAATCTAAAAAGAAAAGAAGTACATATTCTTCTTGAATTTTATAATATTGTTAAGATTATCTCGTTAAAAATTTTGTAAGAAAAACTAAGTGAGACAAAACTTTAGCTACGGGAAAACCAGTGCATTACTAATCAATAACTCATCTTTATTCTTTCCTTGATGATATATATATAAACATTTTTCTGTTTTCATATTTGAAATATCATGTGTCTTGATATCTCAAAACAAGTTTCATAAATCTTATACTCGACAAAACTTTTATGAACAAGTCTTCAAAATTTTCACTTAATTTTATTTGTTGAATATCAATTTTATCATTCTTTTAAAGCTCATGTGTAAAGAAGAATCTTGATAAAATATATTTTCCATCACTTTTGATAAATCCTTCTCGTAACTGTGCAATACATGTTGCATTTTCTTTATATGATGTTGATGGACAAACTTTAATAGAAAATAATATACAATATCCTTGAATATGTTGGATCATAAATTTCAACTATATATATCATGACTTATTTTATAGATTGTCAGAATCTCATAGTGATTTGAAAAACCAGCTCCACGGATCATTATGACATCGCAAAATCACCATAAGTGAAAATAGATCATGTTTGTGACCTTATTTTGTGAAGATCCAATAAAAATTCAATATTTGCATTCTAGTCAGCTTTAGTGTTACTTTTCTTGATAAAATATAGAATCATATCCCTTGTTTTTCGAAAATAAGATAATATGTGTTTAATATCATTTTAATATCTTTGAGTTAGTGCGAGTTATATCTTGCAAGTAACTTGGTAGAGAAAGTAATATCTAATTTTGTACAATTTGCTAAGAACATTAGTACATTAGTAGGAATAAGATTTGATACTTCAGGAATAATAAGTGCATTAGTCACAATAAGATTTGAAACTTTGAGACCAATAATTTTTCCATCATGAAGATAAAATAAAATAGTTTTTGTCAACTTCAAATGATCTAATTACCATTTGAAAACTTAATATATATGTTTTGTCCATTTAAAACTTTTTAAATAAATTTTTAGTAATAGACAAAAACTTAACTTGAAAAATTTTCAATCTGTAGGCCGAGACAGAAGTTTGTTTTTTCAAAATTTTTTATATCAAATTTCTTCAAATTTCATATCTTTAGTACTCCTTTATTAGTTCTCATATTATCATAACATTCAATAAGTAAATAATAAGGATATGCACAGTAAACATAAAGTAATAAATATAATTATAATATGCAAATATAAATGCAATCATTAATAGCAATCAACAAGATTGTAAGATATGCACATAAATAATCAAGTAATATATGTAATGTTGTTAAACATTCTAAAATTTATATTTCGAAGCATTTGCTTCAAACATGTATTTTAAATTCTTTAGGGATTTTAACCATTTAGAGATTTTAATACTTCTAAGATTCTGATCATTCTGAGATTTTTCATATATATATCATCATATATAGATCTACTTTTCTTTAAAAACTTATACAAAATATTCATTTGCATCAAACACATCATATATTATTAAGTGTTGAGATAGAAATGTTTCTTATTAGTCAATGAGTTTAAATTGCACATTTTTAATATTGGTATTATTCCACAATTTATAGTGTAGGATTTTCATTTTATAAAATATCAATGAACACTTTCAAATATCACAAATATCATAATCAATATTCATTTTCATTCAATATTTCACATATATATATATTGAATTTACGATATTTCTAGATAAGAGGTATATTTATGTCTTTTTATTGGACATTTATATCAAATCTATTCTCTTCAAAGAATATCTAACTTTTTAATTTATCTCTTTAGGAGATCTTTGTGCCTCAGAATACTTACGTCACCAATTTATTTCATTCTATATAATATTTAATTCTCATTTTATGGAACATATAATCAAAATATTATTTTATTCTTCTTTAGAAATATTTTATATATTTGGCCTTTGACTTGACCGATCAATCACATTTTAGGTGTGTCAAATTTTTACAAATAACTTGTGCATCGGTTAACTGATTAATATTTATACATGATTGATCTTGTCAACTACCAATTAGTTTTAAACTTTTTTTTTTAAGATTCATGTTCACATAGTCGATTGATCTTGTGAACTATCAATTGATTTTCAATTTCTCCATCGAGATCATGTTCACATAGCCTCATATTGCATTAGCAATTTTATAAGTCATTATTTTAAAATTGGGTTTTTTTTCCCCTAATGACAAAAAATTGCTTCATTTAGTCATGTCATTATAAAATCATCATAATAATGTTCCAAAAACAATTTGGCTAATTATGTCAAAATATAAATATATTTACGTCGAAGAAACTTTTGTTCTCAATCACAATATATTTCAATTGACCTCATTAAAAAATAAAAATAGTTGTTCTTCAAGAATACTTATTTACCAATCTATAAGTTATTCTTTAAGAGCAATTATTTCAATGTACTAATTGCTCTTTGAAAGCAATTTTAACAAAATATAAGACATTCTTTTATCACTGCAAACATGTTTCATTTGTCAATATACTAGTTGCTCTTTAGGAGTCATCAATAATTTATCAATCTCAACATATTTTTGTTAAAACATTAATCAATTATATGGTGATACTCCATGTATCCCACCTGTAACGACCCGTATTTTTAGACATTGAGTCGACGGATTCAACATATACTTTCATGTATCAATTAATAAATTATAAATGAAAATGCATGATTTTATGAGAATTGTATAAATTAATAAATTATAAATAAAAATATGTGATTTTCGACAATGGTATTTATTAATGTGGGTATTAAATAAATAATAATAATTATTATTTGGTAGGAGTTAAGTAAAACAAATGAAATGAAATGAATTGATCCAATATATTAATTCTTGCATATATAATAAGGATACGCAGAATAAACATAAAGTAATAAATATAATTATAATATGCAAATATAAATACGATCATTAATAGCAATCAACAAGATTGTAAGATATGCACATAAATAATCAAGTAATATATGTGATGATGTTAAACATTCTAAAATTTATATTTCGAAGCATTTACTTCAAACATGTATTTTAAATTCTTTAGGCATTTTAACCATTTAGAGATTTTAATACTTCTAAGATTCTGATCATTCTGGGATTTTTCATATATATATCATCATCTATAGATCTACTTTTCCTTAAAAACTTATACAAAATATTCATTTGCATCAAACACATCATATATTATTAAGTGTTGGGATAGAAATGTTTCTTATTAGTCAACGAGTTTAAATTGCACATTTTTAATATCGGCATTATTCCACAATTTATAGTGTGAGATTTTCATTTTATAAAATATCAATAGACACTTTCAAATATCACAAATATCATAATCAATATTCATTTTCATTCAATATTTCATATATATATATATATATATATATTGAATTTATGATATTTCTAGATAAAAGGTATATTTATTACCTTTTATTGGACATTTATATCAAATCTATTCTCTTCAAAGAATATTTAACTTTTTAATTTATCTCTTTAAGAGATCTTTGTACATCAGAAAACTTACGTCACCAATTTATTTCATTCCATATAATATCTAATTCTCATTTTATGGAACATATAATTAAAATATTATTTTATTCTTCTTTAGGAATATTTTGTATATTTGGCCTTTGACTTGACCGATCAATCACATTTTAGGTGTGTCAAATTTTTACAAATAACTTGTGCATCGATTAACTGATTAATATTTATACATGATTGATCTTGTCAACTACCAATTAGTTTTAAACTTTTTTTTTTAAGATTCATGTTCACATAGTCGATTGATCTTGTGAACTATCAATTGATTTTCAATTTCTCCATCGAGATCATGTTCACATAGCCTCATATTGCATTAGCAATTTTATAAGTCATTATTTTAAAATTGGGTTTTTTTTCCCCTAATGACAAAAAATTGCTTCATTTAGTCATGTCATTATAAAATCATCATAATAATGTTCCAAAAACAATTTGGCTAATTATGTCAAAATATAAATATATTTACGTCGAAGAAACTTTTGTTCTCAATCACAATATATTTCAATTGACCTCATTAAAAAATAAAAATAGTTGTTCTTCAAGAATACTTATTTACCAATCTATAAGTTATTCTTTAAGAGCAATTATTTCAATGTACTAATTGCTCTTTGAAAGCAATTTTAACAAAATATAAGACATTCTTTTATCACTGCAAACATGCTTCATTTGTCAATATACTAGTTGCTCTTTAGGAGTCATCAATAATTTATCAATCTCAACATATTTTTGTTAAAACATTAATTAATTATATGGTGATACTCCATGTATCCCACCTGTAACGACTCGTATTTTTAGATATTGAGTCGACAGGTTTAACATATACTTTCATGTATCAATTAATAAATTATAAATAAAAATGCATGATTTTATGAGAATTGTATAAATTAATAAATTATAAATAAAAATACGTGATTTTCAACAATGGTATTTATTAATGTGGGGATTAAATAAAAAATGATAATAATTATTTGGTGGGAGTTAAGTAAAACAAATGAATTGATCCAATACATTAATTCTTGCATGTATATATATTGAATAATAATGAAAGGTGAGTTGGTTGGATAATGGAGGAAAAAAGAAAAAAAAAAACAAGAACAAAATAAAATAAGGAGATAATAGAGATGAGGTGGATGGATAAGAAAATAAATACTTATCCTGATATTAATTGAGGTGAGCCTCACCCAAGCCAAACCAAAAAAATCAATTATAAATATCCTTGCTCATTTCACTTCTTTGCTCACAACTACCATCCTAGAAAGAGAGGAAAAAAGGAGAGAAAAAAAGAAAGAAAAGGAAGAGAGGAAAAGGAAGAGAGGAAAAGGAGAAAAAAAAAAGAGAGAAGAAAGAAAAGAAGAAGAAAGGAAAAGAAAGAGAAAAAGATGAAGAAAAAGGGAAGAAAAAAAGGGAAAAAAAAGTTGCCCGTTCTTGAGAATCTGATATTTTAGGTAAATTATTTTTATCTCTTTTCAAATTAGAATTGTTATAAAAGTTATAAATTTTCATAAAATATATAATTTTTACAAAATGTGTTAGTCTATTGTGTGACCTAAAACTAGGATGTGTTTTCACTAGAAGTAAAACTGTACAATATATATATATATATACATATATATCATTGTGTTTAGATCAATGAAAAAAATATAGATATATAATTTATTAATACCTATGGGGACCCTATAAATATATATGGTAATTGGAAGTCGACACATAGAGAGTATATCTATTAATACTAAAATTTGAGTTAGTGGGTATTAAAATGTCTAAAATAAAATTTTGAACTTAATGACACTAAAATTAAGATTTTTGGAGGTGAATTGATATATTAAATTCATATTTATGTCATTTGAGGATTAATTAATAAATATAGAAATATATATATAGAGGATTATATAATGTTAAATAATAAGAAATATCATATAATGTTTATATACAATGTTGTATAACATTATAAAATACTTATTGAAAAAAATGTCAAACATTGGAAATAATTAAAATTTTTCTATTTGTTGTATTGGATTGCCGAATTTATGAAAATGCTAGTTATTGTGTACCAAAAGTCTCTTAATACAAATTTGGTATATTGGGTCAATATTAAGGGCTTGCTGGCACATATTAACCTTGTTGATTATGCTGATCCTATCAATCAAACAGTTCAACGAGTGTTAGCTTTAGTTAAAATTGACTGTATTGACCATAATTAATCAAATCCATAAATAGACTACAATTAAACAAGTCAATCATTTGATTGACCAAGGACCATAAAGTTATATTTGAGCCAAGTTTTATGCAGATATTAAAAAATCACGTATGAGAGGAATTCCAGGAGCTAATCATCCTTGTGAGTATTATTTTATAATTTATCACTTAAACTTGTTATTCTGTTCATAAATGAAATATTGTAATGCATTTGCAATCTTTAAATGGGTTTTTAAATGAAAATGTACACTGAATCTTAAGGACCGGGTGCGGGTTAGGATATTGAATGTGGTAGGGCATTGAGGGCCAGAAGTCGTTGTACCTGGGGGAATGTTTTGTCCAGGTCTATCAATTGGCTCCCCTATTGAGCATCTGAGGCCACCATACATGAGGTATAAGCTGGCGGATCCTTATGATATGATATGATAATACGCCTAACCGTCGGGTACACCCGTTCGAGTGGATTTATTATTGCCTGGTAGGCTATTGAGAGCTTCAACAGGTGTTTTCAGCATTAAAATCGTTTTCAAAATTGAAGGTGCATGACGACATTATGGATTTAACATGCATTAACTGTTGCAATCATTTACATTACTATTGTTGTGCTTGCATACATGACATTTTTTTTTATAGAATTCATGTTCTAAGTTATAGATTAGACTACATTACTCATTGAGTCGCTGTGGACAAATTGACTCGCTACTTTAACATTTTAGGTTCTTCTATTGCAGGCAAAGGCAAGAAAGTCGTCATCTTGTACTGCGCACTCTTTAATTTTGGTAGGTCTCTTCATGTGGTTTACTATTTTGAGAGTTAATATGATGTATAGGATGTGAAAAAAACATTATAAATATTCTAACTATTACATTTCTGCTACTACTACATAGAAAATACTACACATAAATACTTTTTGTTTAACTTAAAAAAATTCTACTATAATTATTTATTTAGCTACTTCAGTATCTCTTGTGATTACTCTAATGATGTTGTGTTTAGATAAGAAGGAGGCTTAACAATATTTTGGCAACCTTGGCTTGCGAGTGGGTTTGTTAGGGCATTATGCCGCTCGGCTTGCACTTTACCGTAAGGAAGGGATCTCGACAATGTTGGTATCAGAGCTAAGGTTTTTCAATTAAGGAATAACAATCGTTGTTAACCTAAGGAACCTCAAAGTAATTGCGAAGGTTGGGAAAACCCTAGGAATGTTTTAGAGTAATATAACAGATTTATGGATGAAAACTTTCTAATTTTTAATTGGTAGAAAGAGGAACCGAGTGAAAGCAACCATGTCATAAGGGGAATTTGACTGTCATTGGGATTTAGTGAGTTTTAAGACTTAAGATTTGAACCTCGGGGAATAGACTATCAGTTGGAGATAGCTACCTTAACTTGTAGTTATCTTTTGTTACAAACATTTAAAGTTATGGTCTACTTGATCTTGAAAATGATGGAAGTTTAATGTTTTATGCAAACCACAATGCCTCCTCAACATGGGAGACCACGTAAGATCTTGGAGCAAGTGCCACCACCATCGTCTTCAATTCAGCCCGAGCAGGACCCTATATAGAGGCTCGAGGCTATGATCAGGGCATCTACTGCGGTTACTCAAGCCCAGACAGCCTTACTGAAAGAGAAACTAGATTAGGATTGAGGTTGAGAGATAGAGGGCTGAGCTAGCAGCACCCACTGCACTAGTTGTACTTGAGATCAGAGTGGATGAGAGGGTTGTAGACCGTGAAGAGGTAGCCCCGATGAGACAGGCAGATGAGGCTACTCATGATCGCCTCCTAAAAAGGTTTTTAGATCTAACACCCAAGGAGTTCCATAGGGGTCTGACTTTGGACGCGACAGAGAACTAGCTTCTCAATATTGAAAAGAACGTTGAGACGTTGAAGTTGTCAAAGAAGAACCAAACACTCTTTGCTGTGCACATGCTTGAAGATGAGTCCGCCATTTGGTGGAAGGCGACCCAGACGATAGAGGGGCAGATTACTTCATGGACTCGGTTTCAAAAATTATTCTTGAGTGCTTATGTTCCTAAGATAGCGAGGGAGCACAAGAAGGTGGAGTTTTTGACCATGTGACACGAACACATGTCGGTGAGGGACTATACCCACAGATTTCTCTAACTGGAGGCTTATGCGCCTGAGTTAATAGGTAGCTCGAGGGAGAGAGCAGGATTCTTCCGTTGGAGGCTAAAGGCTAATATTAGGCAGGTGACATCAACATCTAGTGAGGTCACCCTTGAGACCATTCAGAGGCAAGTGCTACAATCTAAGATAGATGGTAGAGATAAGCGATCGATGGTCCCAATAATATAGGGTGACACTGTGCAGACGCAATCGCAGTTACAGTTTTAGACATTGACTCAAGGTGGTTATCATGGTGGATCTTGATCACCGCCACCCCAGTTCAGACATAGTAGCTAGTGAGACAACCACTGACCCAATATGGGGCTTGAGGTAGAGGTCGAGGCAGAGGCCGAGATTCAAAACATAGAGGTTATGGGCTGGGCTAGACATATCAAGCTGACCAAGGATGTCAGATTATATGTTATCAATGTGGTCAGCCAGGCCACAAAAGATATGACTGCCCCATGCTTGTTCTAGCTTCCTGTGCACCCACCACTACTGTTACTCAAGGGAGAGCACAGATAGTAACACAACTTGATCTAAAGGCTACCATGACTTTGGTAGAAGATACTATTATTTTAAATTCTATCTTATATGTGTTGGTTGATGTTGGCTCTATTTTATCATTTATCTCTAGACACGCTGTAGATAGATTAAGACTTAGACCCCTTAGGACATCCACCTAGCTCATGTTGAGTACTGCAGCCGGGGAACACAGTTACCCTAATCTGATTTGTGAGGGTCGCGTGTTGAGGTTGGGGGATTTTGAGACCATTATCAACCTTTGAGTGTTAGTGTTTCTAGAGTTTGATGCCATACTTAGGATGGATTGGCTAGCAGTGTATCATGCACATGTTGATTTTTTTGCCAAGAGGGTGGTGTTTTAGATACTAGGGCAACCTATTATTATCTTTCAAGGTAGTGCCTTTGATAGATCGAGAACTCGAGGTAGAATGGTGACTCATAATGAGATCGATACTCTAGCCGGTCTAACCACCATAGATGAGGGACCTTCATGAAAGAGTATGGATGAGATTCCTATTGTCAGAGATTTTCTTGATGTGTTTCCTGAGGATTTACTTGCCTTGCCTCCTAAGCAGGGAATCGATTTTGTTATTGAGGTTATTCTAGGGACACAACCCATTTTGATCCCTCCTTATTGAATGACGCTTAAGGAATTGCAAGAGTTGAAGGTCCAACTAGAGGAAATGATGAGTAAGGGTTTTATTACCCCTAGTGTATCGCCTTGGGGTACTTTGATGTTGTTTGTGAGGAAGAAAGATGGGAGCCTCCGTTTATATATCGACTATTGGCAGTTGAACAACGTGACCATAAAGAACAAGTACCCTTTTTCGCGCATTGATGACGTGTTTGACAAATTTAGAAGTACCATTGTGTTTTTAAAGAAAAATCTAAGATCTGGGTATCATTAGCTAAGGATCAGGGAAGAGGATGTACCGAAGACGACCTTGCAAACTCGTTCCTTGTCATGCCATTTGGCGTGACAAATGCCACTGCGATGTTCATCGACCTGTTGTAGAGAGTGTTTCGTCCTTATCTTGACTCATTTGTCATTATTTTTATTGATGACACCCTTATTTACTTGAAGACTAGGGAGGAACACGCTGAGCATTTGAGGATCTCATTGCAAACTCTTCAAGATCATTGCTTGTATGCTAAGTTTAGCAAGTGTGAATTCTGGTTGATAGAAGTTCGATTTCTAGGCCATGTGGTAGGAGTTGATGGCATTTCTGTTGATTCGGCTAACGTGGAAACTATTGTTATTGGTCGAGACCTACCACAATGACATAGATTTGTCATTTTTTGGGTTTGGCAAGCTATTGTTGTAGGTTTGTGCAGAATTTCTCTAGGGTTTTTGCACTAATGATGAAACTTACCCAGAAGGACGTGTCGTTCGTATGGACAGATAAGTGTGAAGAAGCCTTTCTTGAGCTGAAGTAGGTCGTGAGTTGGTAATCTATAATGATGCACATGGAATAAGCCTTGGGTGTGTGTTGATGCAGCGTGACTAAGTAATTTCTTCTTGATAGTTGATGGTATATGACAAAAATTACCCCGTCTATGAT
This sequence comes from Tinospora cordifolia, assembly GCA_030144865.1. Lineage (NCBI taxonomy): Eukaryota > Viridiplantae > Streptophyta > Magnoliopsida > Ranunculales > Menispermaceae > Tinospora > Tinospora cordifolia. Next base: position 2,253 of record JAJIYU010008804.1, on the reverse strand, counting down.
TCAGAACTGGCCGCAGTGGTGTTTTCACTCAAGATTTGGCGACATTATCTATATGGTAAGTGTTTTATGCTTTATTTTGATCATAAATGTATTGAGTATTTGTTTTCTCAAAGAGATTTAAGCATCAGGTAGAGGAGATGGATGGAGCTACTTAAGAATTATAACTTTACCATTGAGTATCATCCCAAGAAAGCCAATGTAGTAGCTGATACGCTGAGTAGAGTATAAGTCAAGAATGCTTGTGTGGCTAGACATATGTCTCAGGAGTGGAGGATGATCAATTACGTGACAGTGATGAGTATTCACGAGACTTCGATTGATACCAGAGTCCACGCACAGATGAGAGTTTAGCCGCTACTGCTTGCTAAGATCATTGAGATATAGCCTCATGGTGTTGATTATGTGATGTACCGGGAGTTGGCATACGACACTTCCTGTGTAGAGTGGTCTATTAATAGTGATGGTGCACTGAGGTTTAGGAGACGATTGTGGGTACTATATGACCCTCGCCTGAGACAAGGAGTGCTAGCAAAGCTGCACCGCTTGAAGTATACCATTCATCCAGGCGCCAATAAGATGTATCATGATGCTCAACGTACTTATTGGTGGCCAGGGATGAAGTAAGATATTGTAGCCAACATGTAGAGATGTGACACGTGCCAGTAGGTTAAGGTTGAACATCAAAGACCAGGTGGTTTACTATAACCCTTGGCTATTCCTGAGTGGAAATGTGAGCACATTACCATAGACTTTATGATGAGGTTACCCTAGACTCAATGGAGACATGATACTATTTGGGTCAGACTGACTAAGTCTACTCATTTTTTTTTTCGATTCATACTAGAGATTCAGTTAAGAGGCTGAGTGGATTGTGGACAGACTGACTAAGTCTACTCATTTTTTTTTTCGATTCATACTAGAGATTCAGTTAAGAGGCTGAGTGGATTGTATATCCACAAGATCGTGAGATTACATGGGGTCCTAATGTCTATTGTATCTGATAGAAATGTTTGGTTTACATCCCATTTTTGGCAAGACTAGAATAAACTTGAACACAAATTTTCATCCACAAACTGATGGTCAATTTGAGAGAGTGATCCAGATTTTGGAGGACATGTCTCATGCATGTGTTCTTGATTTTGGTGGTAGATGGGAAGATCATTTGACGTTGTGTGAGTTTGTATATAATAATAGCTACCACGCGTGTATCGACATGGCACCATTTGAGGAGTTTTATAGTTGACTTTGCCGATCGACAACTTGTTGGGCCGAGGTTAGTGACATAACAGTTTTTGGCCCTACTTTTGTACATGAGCAAAATGAGAAAATTCAACAGATCCATCAAAACATGAAGCAGCTCAAGATCGACAGAAGAGTTATGCAGATAACCGGAGGAAGATCCTTGAGTTTGATGTCGGTGATCATGTACTCTTTCGAATTTTCCCTCAGAAGGGGCAAACTTGTTTTAATATTTCAGGGAAACTCACTTCGAAATATATTGGAATTTTTGAGATTTTCGAGAAGATAGGTCATCTTGCATATTGATTGACATTGCCACCTCAATTAGTGGGAGTACACAATGTGTTTCGTGTATCAGTGTTAAGGAAGTACTACCTCGATCCCTTGTACGTGATTGACTAGAGACATGTTGAGCTGCGAGAGGATTGCACATACGATGAGGCTCTGGTAGCAATCATTGATAGAGCTGTGAAGAAACTGCGCAACAAGGAGACACAGATGGTATGTGTACATTGCAGTTTCATGGTGCAAAGCAGGACACCTGGGAATGAGAAAACTATATGGCAAGTCATTTTTCTGAGATTATGGGAGTCGTTTCTTAATTTTTTGTTACCTTAGTAAATTTCGAGGACGAAATTTGTTCTAAGGAAGAGAGATTGAAACGATCCATATTTTTTAACATTGAGTCGACAAGTTCGACATGTATTTTTATGTATCAATTAATAAATTATAAATGAAAATGCATGATTTTACGGGAATTGTATAAATTAATGAATTATAAATGAAAATATGTGATTTTCGGCAATAATATTAATTAATGTGAGTATTAAATAAAAAATAAAATAAATAAATAATGATAATAATTATTTAGCGAGAGCTAAATAAAAAAATGAAATGAAATGAATTAATGCAATATATTAATTCTTGCATACACACACACACACACACACACACACACACACACACACACACACACACATATATATATATATATATATATATATATATATATAT
>JAJIYU010008803.1:15000-17683 GCA_030144865.1 Tinospora cordifolia | reverse complement strand
AAATAGTTTGAATTTCTTTATCTCTTTTAATTTGCCTTGATTTTATTGAAAGTTTTGTATTCTTGAATTTTGTACAAAGGCATGAGATATTGAAAAGAAAAGAACAAGTGTATGTCGCTTGTAATGTAGCACCGGCCCGACCCGCCATTTTGTTAAGTCCACTGTCAAGAGAATGGTGGCAATGTACACCGCTTAAGAGATACAGGGGTTGGGGTGTTACATTCTCTTTTTTGAATCTACTATAAACAGACTGCAAATTTTGATCAAAAAAGTTGTTTGTCGTTGTACACTTGATCTTAATCAATTCATCATACTTGCTTTTCTTGCGCAAGTAATAGAACATCACATCTACATGTTGCCAATACAAAATTTCTAAATTACAATAAAAGATTTGGGTCATGAATAAAAATTGTATAAACATGAAACATTCAAAACATAATAAGTATGTATTTGTATAACATCTCATTATACTGAAATAATAAACATAACAGAGTTTAAGAACATGTTACATAGATGATATTGGTATCATATCAGTATAATATGTAGACAAAACAACATAGCATAGTTTAAAGACATGGGATATATAGGTGAAATTAGAATCATATCAGTATAATATGTGTATACAGACATTGCAAAGTGTCCAAAATCGTATTTTTGGTATCATGTTGGTATATTATTAGTATAATATCTGTAAGCAATAATATCAAGTGCAAAAAATTAAACTTACAGAGGAAAAGATAGGTCGGCCTGAGGTGATCAATGTGTAAAACCATTCCTTATCATTGACATTAGTAATTGAAAAATCAAAAGTTGGATTCAAATTGTTGTCACGATCATGGTATAATTTATTTGACCTAAATAATGTGACAAATGTTAATATCAATGTATTATAAATAACAACAATATTCGGAATACAAACTTGATCCATAGGAAAACTTACTTCGAGTGCTTCAACCGACCCTTTTGAATCCACTCATCAAACTCAACTACAACATTGTTGTCTATATCTTCAAGCAAACAGATGTCTAAGGTGGATAGTCATCCCTTCACAATCTCCTTTCCTTTATGTTTATCTCCAGCGGGACGCCTCCCCCTTTTATTAACTATAGGAGGTGGAAGAAGTGGAGTGTGATCTTCAGTATAGACGGCTGAAGTCGCAACATTAACGACCGACTCAACAATTTCATCAATCGTGGTTTCTCGTTCACATTCAGCAGGTGCATGATCTTTCAATTCATCCTTGTCAGCAACCTGGATCAGTGAAATTAAATGGGAAATGTCCTAAAAGCAAATAAATTAAGGACAGTTAGATTCATAAAAACTACAAAAGCATAATCTTGAATTAATAAAAGAATCGCATTCATGATTTTACCGGGATTGATGATTTTTTCTTCCTTCTTTCACCTCCAGTTATTGTTGAGTTTTCCTTTAACATGAAAATGCACAATATTAATGGATAATGAAAATAAATGTAAATGACAAATCACAATCCAAATAAAGTGTTCAAAATTACCTTCATCTTTTTGTCAATATCACTAACAATCTCTTGCAATGTCATCAAAATCTAGCATGCAGCTTCAACATCTGTATATTTTTCCCTACTTGCAGATTCTTCTTTACAGTTTTCTGCTTTATTTACATCATCTTCCTACATGAAAAATAAAAAATTTAGTGAGTCAAATGAATGTATGGAGTTGGTATAATAACAATATACACAAGCAAACAGTAGATAATAGCAAACATACAATATATAATATATTATACTCATGGTATAATGTAGGTATATAAATGGTATACTATTATCATATCATTACTATACTGCAATGAAAGTCCAAAAAAATTCATTGGTTTTGAAGCTTGGAACATTTACCTTTTGCAATAAGGATTTCAGATAATTAATTTCTTCAAAAATCTTATGAAAACCCTCTTTCAACATTATTTTCATCTCGTTACAACAATTGTACTGCCTTCCAGGTATACTCATGGTTGCTGCAGACTTATTTACAGGAATATTACCGTCAATAAGTTTATTTACAAGAGACGGCAAAAGAAAAAGTTTATTTACAAGAGACGGCAAAAGAAATATTGGGTGATCAACAAAATCATCGTAATCTAGAAATTGATGTTGGCCCCCATCTTGTTCTGCAATCAAGCCATCCATGTATGGCTGCAGAGCTCATTGGGGCTTGCTACAAAACTTTTGAACTGAAAATAGACAAATATGAAATCATTAGAAATTTGACAACAAAGAATAATTCAATTATAATATAAATGTCGTGTAAAATATATGATCAAATATATGAAAAATTACCTTATTAAAAGATAAATTGTTCAGCACCTTCTCCATGCTCTTGAAATTGGGCGTGTCAACACAAGTCCAATTTAGTATACGAGAAAATCCATTGATACATCGATTGGCAAACAAACCATCAATATCAACAAAACACTCATAAAACCAAACTTGTAATGCGATTGAGAACCCAAGAAGCCTGTACATGATCGGGTATTTGTTCCTCCCAATTTTCAGTCGGATTGCATTCGCTGCAAAATTATCCTTCATGGATTCTATTGTTGTGTCAAAAATAGCCCTGCCCCACGATAATTCATATATTCACCAGTTTGTACAAGTTCAAAATCAACTTCATTTACCAACTTTTCCATTTTATTAGGAAACAAAAACCAA
>JAJIYU010008803.1:0-12500 GCA_030144865.1 Tinospora cordifolia | reverse complement strand
TTATTCTTCTGTTTCTGATGTATCCATTATATTAATAATTTTATGTAATATATATATGTGTGTGTGTGTGTGTGTGTGTGTGTGTGTGTGTGTGTGTGTGTTTGTATGTATGTATGTATGTATGTATATTTGGGTTAACTGATACGCAAATATACATACATATATTTGGTATAAAATAGCAAATATATGTATATATTTGTTATATGAAGTAAAAATACTAAATTATTAATTTTTAATGATAAAGCTAAATTTTTAATAAATAAATGGACTAAAAAAAATCAAATTTAAGTCTAAATTAGCTTTAATATAAAAAGTTTTTATTATATATAGCATAGATAAATATATTAAATTTATTGAAAAAATATTCTTATATTATTTTACTTATTTTGAATTGTTTGCTTTATTGAAATAAAAACATTAATTGTGTAGTAATGTCATTATTAACTGTAAAGTTATTGTTGTTAGAGGATATTATTTTTGTAATTTATGAAATAACAGTGTTATTACATAACAATATTAATTTGAATTATCTTAAATTATATATTTAAGTTATTTGAGAAAGTTTAACAAAACAAGATCATTTGACATTATTACAAAAAAAAAATCTTTACATTTATTTTAATAAAATATGATAGAATACGTTTAAAATGTGAAATTCCTACATGATTTTACTAACTATATATGCAATAATAATAATAATAATAAACCATATATTATTATTATGGCTGATAATGAGTTGCATTTTATAATTATTTATACATTATTCATCGCTTGTTATTTTATACCAACATTTTATCATTACTCGCATTATTCATTGATCATTCATATGTTATACATATGTTAGACCGAATTTCATTCACATGTTATCCCTATATTATTCACATGTTATCTTTGCATTTTTACCAACACCACCAAATATAATTTATATACGTATTATTCACTTATTATTCTTGTATTATACTATTATTGGCGCATTATCCATCTGTTGATATGTTATACCTCTACCATTACTGGCATTATTCCATAATTATTCATATGTTATATATGCATAAGTTATACTGCATTTTTATATCAACAATCGAACAATTTTTATACTCTCATTATTCAGATATTATTCTTGCATTATACCATTACTCGCATTATTTCATGGTTATTTTATATGTACTTTATACCAAATTTTATTCACATGTTATCTCCGCATTTTTTATCAACACCGCTGAACATATTTTATATACTTATTATTCTTGTATTATACCATTTTTGACGCATTATCCATCTGTTGGTATGTTATACCTCTACCATTACTGTCTTTATTTCATAATTATTCATATGCTATATATGCATATGTTATACCACATTTTTATATCAACAATCGAACAATTTTTAGACTCGCATTATTCAGATATTATTCTTGTATTATACCATTAATCGCATTATTTCATGATTATTCATATGTTATACACACTTTATTTAGAATTTTATTCATATGTTATCCCTGCATTATTCACATGTTATCCCCGCATATTTTTTCAAAACAACTGAACAATTTTATACCCGTATTATTCAGTTATTATTCTTTCATTGTATCATTATTGACATTTTATCCGTTGGTTGGTATGTTATACCTATAGCATTACTTGCATTATTCCATAATTATTCATATGTTATGCATACATTATACCACATTTTATTTACATGTTATCCCTGCATTATTCACATGTGTCGGGACCCCTTCTCTAAGCCAAGGGCGGCCCGACTGGCACAGTGGCCTGACGAACCCTCTCACCAAGTTGAGTTCGCCCGACCACTGTTAAACCCTTTCTAAACTCACACAATCAGACGATATCAGAATAACTGGAACACTTAGAAGTAAAAGCAAGCAACAACTAAAGCGGAAGCATTTCATTTATATTAGTTTTGTCCAAAATACATATTTAACCATTTAAGACTAGTACAACAATGACCAACCTCAAATGAAAAGAAGAAGACCAAAAGAAACTAAGACAAGAATCGTTAGGGAATTAGGCAATCACTACGGCCTTTCCCTTATCCGCCACTGAAGAACCTGAAATTGTAATAGAGTAGTGAGCCTAAAATTTACGTGGTTCAGTGAGTAGAAAGATTAGTATGTCAACCATAACCAATATTCCAAAATAATGCATATATGCATGAGCAATAAATTGATGTGACATTCGAAAGCATGACATAGTATGAAAACAATTATAAATAGTGTAATGGTTTAAAAAAACCATCTTAAATTCATGTCAGTTAAAAACATATCCAGGCTAGGTTAGCTCAACAAAACCCAACCTATGGTCATCTCTCAAGCAGGTCGTAGGTCAGGCGTATTGGCCACTTGAGCGGGTCGTAAGCTAGGCATACCCCTCGAGTACCCTAACCCCACCCTCGGTCCTCAAGTGCCATCACTTGAGTGGGTCGGAAGCAAGGCATGTTAATCACACACCCTAACCCTGCGCTCGGACCTCGAGTCTCATCTCACCGTATACCTTGACCCCGCGCTCGGATCTTGAGCCTCTGGTTTCACTACCCGTGTACATCTACATATCTCAAAATCAACCAGATATATGTAAGTCCCGTGAAACCATTCAAACCATGTCATTTCATACAAGTTTTATGCAAGGAATAAAGGTCATAAAAACACCTGAATCAAACTACTCACCTCGGGTCTTGTGCATCGATGTCCCATCGACAATTGGCCCAGCCCCGCTATACCCTCTCGAATCTGCATCAATCAAAACTCAATCTCAGTTCTATCCGTACAGTGGCCCAATATCTAATATCACCGTCCCAACTCAGTTTTGATCGACCCGAGCCGTTTTGGTCAATCGGTCAGACCTAGTCAATTTTGGTCAATGCGGTCATCTTAGTCACCTTAGGTCAATCCATGCCTAAATTGGGTCAACATAAGCCATTCAGGTCAAGATTGGGTAAAACAGGGTCAAAATTAGTTCAAAATCTCAAACCTCAACACTTAGTCAAATTTGGGTTCTTTGTTCTCTTACACAGCAAGCTTGCCAATTTTTCTGTAGGCAATCTGTACGGCGGATTTGCACCAAATATTCCAAATCTGTTCTAGACTCCTTAAACCTTCCCTAGAATTTTAAATCATGATTTTTGGACTCCATTTGATAGTATTTTTAGCTAAAATTTCAGGGACTATGTGTTCTCGGGTTCTGTGTGACAGACAGTGACTGCTTGCCTAATTTGACCCACTTATCCATATCAGATTGCTCTGAAATTTGGTAGGCATAAACTAGACATACTTAGAAATCACTCCACCAAATTTTAGACCAATCCACTATAATACCCCAATTTTCAACTGGACCTCCGTTCAAAATCATTTGTTCTCAAGTAAAAATTTATGTGGATGTTCTATACCAAACAATAGATCAAAGTAATTTCCCAATACGTTCACTAGATTTTGTAACACAATTCATAAATAGTGCAGCGAAAATACTTTAAAACTTTGAAATCGAACCACAAATGTTAACAATTGAATAATGCTTACAAATCTAGTTAAGTGACTTTAAAATCAAATAGATAAAAGAGAAATCATTCCAGAAGAATTTAACAGATACCACCTATCCCGGACGACCTCCCCAATGAGGCGTCCACTGAAACTGGGAGTTTTCTAATGTACGTTATCATACTCTATGTCCAGATGTACCTGAAAAATAAAGTGGAAGTGAGCTCGAAAGCTCAGTGGATCGATCCTACACATCACATGCATTATACAGACCCAATCCAAAACATTACAAGCACTTTTAAACGTTAGGGTTCAAATGTTCATTTGTTTTAGTCGTTATTTAAAACTAGAAGAGGGTTGAGATGCCTCTCGGTATTCCCTGTGATCCAATTTAATCTCAGAGAGTTCTAAAAACCATCTAAAATCAATCGACACTCACATCACAGCCTAAGAAAGTGTACTTACCATGGCATTTTACCATCTCCCAAAGGTTTCAAGTTGTCATAGTTAGCTCTGAGTGAGAATACCTACGATCCGCTTTATAGCTCGACAATCTCAAGCAGTGACATATAGGAGATGCCACCTCGATCCGCTTCAGGCTCGACAATCGTACCGGTACGTGAATTCTTAATAAACCATCGTCTTATTTTAGTTTTACAAACAATCTCAACACATCAAGCATCATACAGTGCATTAGAGAATATAATCTGAACTATGCTTGCAAGTTAATATGATAAAGTGCATGAATAAACAATAGGGACTACATGCTTATTTTCCTATTCATGCATGACATAATTGAGTAAATCTCAATGCAAGATCATGTTCATGAACTAACTACGCATAGATTAAGCAATTCATCATACATCACACATCATTCAAATAAGTCAAACAATTTCAATCACTTTCCTAATAAAATCCTAATAACCTAGAACTATTCAATTAAATGTTTTGAATCTTAAATCCGTATAATATATATGACTAAGGAAGTCATGCCCACCTGATTTCACCGATCTTCAGGGCTCTTTGCTTTCCCGTGAAACGTTCGGTCCTCTAAAATTATAGAATTTGAAATTTAACTTTTAATAACATTATTCTTAAGCTTAAATAATTTCTAGAATAACTATGAAGTTTAGATATTAATTTCAACTAATCTTATTCGGGTCAAAACAAGGTTTCTATGACTGAAATGAAAATCAATTTTTTATTTATTTCTAAATTTTTAATGTTTATTAAAATTTATGTTCACAAAAAAAAACTATTACGCTTATATTGTAGAAAGTAGTAATTCTTTTAATTTAGACCTTTAATTTAAAACTAAAACTCTCACCATGAAATTCCAAGCATCCATGATTTATTAACTTCTAAATAATTTTATTTAAATTAGAATTATTACTTTAAAAATGTTAAGATTAGAATTTGGGTTCCAGAAATAACTCTTTATGTTCCATAAACCTCATGCTAAATAAAATAGAGTTTCTTTCTCACTTGGAAATCTCCACAATTTTAAATAATCTATTTATATCGTAATTAAATTAGTTATTTCAAGGTTTAAAATTTTATTATTTTCTTATAAAAGATTTTAAACTCCTAAGGTTTATTTTTTTTTTTCATGTTTTCAACCAATTCAAATGGTTAGATTTTTATCTTCTAACATTATTCCTCATCGATTATATTAAACCTATTTCTAATTAAATTAAAATTTTTAATAGTAAAAACCTTTTTGATTTTGGCTCCTAACATATTGAATCTCCTAAATTTCAATATTTATAATTTAATATTTATTCAGAATTCACATAAATTAAAGTAGTAGTTCTAACATAAAATATTTAATAGTAACTTTAAATATTTCTTTTTCTATATTTTCCATCACGAGGTTTCTAATTTTTTTTTCATTCTTCACGTAAAGATCAAAGAAATATCATAAATATCTAAAACTTAGTTTCAAAAATTAAAATTATTATACCTTTCAACTTCGAGTCCGAAGCTCGGCATCGCTCGTCGTCTTCTTCGGGCAAATGTCGCAGCAACAAACCCCTTTGCTTCTTTCGTCATTCTTCAACAGTAGGACACACAGTAGCTTCAGTCTCCTTCAAACACAGCTCGCACTAGCTGCTACCTCCTCTTTTTCGTCCAAACATGGCAGCAACACCTATTGCCTTGATCTCCTTCTTCACGCACAACTCACAACAAGAACGCACACTAGCAGCAGTGTCTTTTATAGTTTCATGCCCAACCAAAACCCCATCTGCTGCAAACACCAAGAATCTGAAATCTGGTTTGCAATCACAGACTAACAGCAACAATCACGTTTTCTTCTCATCCTCTTCTCGTTCCTCTGTTTTTCTATGTCTACACCTCTCTCGCCCGATTTCCAAACAAAGCAACTATCACACTACTTCTTCTTCAACAACCATCTTCATCTTCTTCTCTTTTTTTTTCGTCAAACAATCATTAAGAACCAAAGAATCAAACCAGAAATCGATTCGGCAAATTTGGATTTCACCACGTCCCCAACCAAAATCAAGTCCTCTGTTTTTTTTTTCTTTTTTTCGTTTCACCCCTAGCAACACACAATTTCAAACCTGAAATTTCTGAATCTGAACTCATCGCCCAGCCATGCCATGTTCTTCATCTTCTTCATTTTAGTCCGGCGGCAGTTGTAACGAGCAGCACAATTGCCGGTTTTCCTCTTCTTCTTGCTGTTCTAACACCCCCACGAATTAGAAGATCGAACCAGATACAAAATCCCCCAACCTGAAATCCTCAATTAACGAAACCAGATTCTTCCCCTATCTTCTTGTTCGTCCATCACCTTCACAGCCAACGTTCCTGGTTTCCTTCCTCGGTTCATGAAACAACGAGCCAGAGTAGCAGCCATCATTGTTCTTCTTCAAGCATCAACGCACACAGAACGCAGCTGTAGTTGCGTTCTTCATCCACGACGGCCAACAACACTAGTTCTGTGCTTCTTTTCTGCTCGCAAATCACAACAGAGCACAATTGCTCTTCGTTCACCCAAATCGCCCAACAAAACACAACTGCTCTTGTTCAACCAATTGCCCCCCTGTTCGTCCTTCCTCTGTTTTGTGATGCACGGCCAGGTAATCCAAACCCAGAAAATCAAACGTGGCGTGTTATTCTTCCTTCTTCCTTTGGTCTTCTTCTTCTTAATCGAGATCTCAGATGATTGTAACACCCCAACCCTCGCATTCTTTGATTTGAGAGTTGGACTTAACCACCATTCCTTTTGAAAGAAGACTTAACCAATCGGCAAGTTGGGTCATGTTACTTTACAAGCGACACACACTTGTTCTTTTCTTTTTCTTTTTTTCAATACCTCATGCCTTAAAATAAAGTGCATTTTACAGAAAATAGCATTATTATAAAAATATTTTCAAAAAAATTTTGTTTAATTTTGCTTTTATCATTAATATCAACGTTTTTGTTTTATTTTCGTTAATACCGTATTTCAAAATGGCGCAGGCGCCGACGCCTCAACCATGGCCACACCTCTCCAATTTTACTGTTTCTTCTTCTTCTTCCCTGTTGCTATTGGAACAGGTACCAGATTTGTTTTTCTGGTGAACATCTTTGCCAAAAGTGTCGATCGCAAATAGCAACAACAGTAGTTCGGCGAGTAGTTGTGATGGTGAGCAACTGCAATAGTGAGCAACTTTGACGGCGAACAGGACTTTGTTGATCATTGCTTGATCGACGAGCAGGAAGAATGTTGAAGCGATGAGATATGATCGGCGACGAGCGATGAACACAAGCAGCAGCAACGACTAACAGTAGCGGTGACTAGCAGCAGTGGTGACTAGAGCAGTGGCGACTAGCAGCAGCGGCGACTAGTAGCAGCGAATAGCAGCGACAACGAACAGCAATGGCGAGCAACAGTGGCGAGTAGCAGCCGCGGTGACTAGCAGGGACGAGTAGCAGCTGCGGCGACTAGCAACGGCGAGCTAACGGTGAGAACAAAGTCAGCAACGAGTAGCTGAAGAAGAACAGGTATGTGTTGGTGGAGAAGAAGAGCAGCTGCTCCTCCGCTTGCATTGTTTGAAGTGTCGGAGATCGAGTCATTTTCGTGTTTGATTTGCGAAAAGTTTGGATTCGAGAAGAGGTTCTGAATGGAATCAAAGGAGATATTCTTCTTGAAGCAATTTGCTATTGGTGGAGAAGAAGAGCAGTGGCTCCTCGCTTGAAGCGATTTGCTGTTGGAGCATATTTACAACAATTTGGTAACAGAAGAATAAGAAGAAGAACAAGTTGTTGTACTGGTGGCCGTCGCCGGCGACGAGCTTGGTCGTCGACGATGACAAATTCTTCTTCTTTCCTTGATAGGTTTTGTAGGGGCTCTACGATAAGTTGCTGATGTCAAGGTAATATATTATATACATATAATATACATATTATATACAAATAATATATCGATAATATATTATATATGTATAATATACATATTGTATACGAATAATATACAGATAATATACATCTAATATATGAATATTAATTATATATTATATACATATTTATATATGAATAATATACAGATTATATACGAATAATACACAGATAATCCATGCTGCTGCTGTTCGCCAGCCGGAGTAATGCTCGCTGGAGTATTGTTGTTCGCCGGCCAGAGTGATGCTCGCCGGAATATTGTTGTTTGTCGGCCAAAGTGATGCTTGCCGGTCGGAGTGATGCTCGTCGGATTGTTGTTCGCCGGACTGTTGCTGTTTGTTATTTTTGTAATTAATATTTTAATATTTGTATAAAGTTGAAATACTTGATATTATTGTAATATATTTTAAAATATTATATAGAAATGTAAAAAGCCCTAAAATAAATTCAATAGTACAATTCCACAATAAAAAAAATCAAGACAATTAAAGATAAAGAAAAATTCAACTTCTTTATTAATAAAAGAAAGTACCTAACTTTGTAATGTAAACTAGTACATTGTTAATCAAAGAGACTCATAATCTCAAAATAAAAATACGAACTTTTAGCAGAAGTCTTAAATCAAAATTGAGCAATATGCCCTTATATATTAAGAGAAACTTTCAAGAGAATCGAAACTTGCTAAAAAAAAACTATTTACTTTTCATAGCCTTCATAAATTTAATTTCCTGAAAATAAGAGAGTAAGGGGTGAGCACATAGCTCAGTGGATCTTTATCAAACAAGCATTTTTCAACTCAAAACTATAGCACATTCATAATTCAAACACTTGCATACTTTAGGCGTTTCAAACAACCAATTGTTTAAAGATGTAATTTAGACCAAAAGAGTTTCTCAACCCTTGATGTTTTTCACTAAGTGCCTCTTTAGAGTGAAATGTGGCATCACATAGCCAATTCCATTGGACTTTTGGACTTCAAGGGAGCTTACCCACCAACCAAGCACTTAGGTCTTAAAAAAATCATATGGGTATGCCATATGAAAAGAACATCTATAGCAATCCACATGTGTGCTATGATGGTACGTGGTTATTATCACCATCATCTTTGTTAGATCACATAATCTTGAATCATAAAATAAATTTCAGAACATGAAACTAAAATAAATAAATTCAGCTATGATCAAACTGAAAATTCAATCATTGAGCACTCAAAATCATGCATCACATATTGAAATAAAACCTAAACATGATACTAGTCATGGCATGATTAATATGCATGTATAAATTCAAATATGAATCAAATCTAAAACAGAAAAATATTTTAGAATGCTAGAACTGAAAATATTTTGATTTTAAAACCATATACACAATGAACATGCTAGAACTTTGAATAAGAAAAAGGGGTGTTTAAGAAATCACTTCTACCTTGTGACGCTTTCTTCTGAAATTTCGGCAGCAATTCCCCCACACATACGAAGATCAACCAATTCGAGAGCTTCTCACACACACAAGAAGGGAAGATGAGAGGTGCTAAGAAGAAGGCTTTGAGAAAATAAGAGGAGCATTCAACTCTTATTATTTGGAATGAATGAAATTGGGGGCCTAAGGGGGATTTATATAGAATTTTTAAGGGAGAAAATTAGAAAGTTTTGTGTCCTTGTATGAATAAAACTCTCTAATTCTACCAAATTTCGTAGTTTCTAATTTTTGGAGCAAAAAGAGTATTTTTCAAATTTTTTCTGGATTTTAGAGATATTTTTCGGAATTTAAAAACTATATTTCAAATTTTTCGTGATTTTATTTCGTATTCATTCGAAGCCTCGGATCTAGACCGTCGGATCGTCCTCGAGATTCTGTTTGCGATCAAGATTGGGCGGGTGGAACGTCGGCCGTTAGATTTCCTCGATCGCAGCACTAGATTCGTGATTGAGATCAGGCGGGTGAAATCTAGAACGTCAGATTTCCTCGATCGTAGTACTCGGTTCGCGATCGAGATTAGGTGGATGAAATCTGAATCGTTGGATCGAGCGGATTGATCGTGGACCGCCGGATTTTGGTGATCCGGTGCTCTCGTGCGTACGCGTAGACTTGATCTTGGCTGTAGGATGCTAATCCAGATTACAGATCTACGGTTCACAGCATTTTGAGTTTGTTTTTGATTTTTCAACCCTATTTCTTGCTTTATTTTCAGATTTTTTTTCCACATCTCGACCCCAATTGACTTTCTAATCCTGATTTCATCAAAAATTGCACATCTCCTTGTGTTTTTGACCATGATATCTCACTTTATGCATTATAATCATAATTTTTTCTTCCAAAAATCCACTAAATTGATTTTTTGTTCCTCACTTGGGTAACTAGGACATGCCAAATTTTTCATTCATCAATTTTGTATAATATTTTAAGTAAAAATAAAAATTTCATAAAAATTCTTCGAGATGTTACAATGATGCTCTAACAGAGCTCCTTCTTCCATTCGTCTTAAATGGCCAACTCCAATCTTTCAAAACCCTTCAATCATCCAAAATTTCTACAATCACCGCCCAAACCAACACATCCCCGAAATTTCCAGGATTTTCTTCTCCACCGGCCGAACAACCCAGAAAAATCTCGTTTGAGCACCAGTTTTCCCAAATTTCTAGATTTTTGGATCTTTTTTTTTAATTACTTGGTTTGTTTAAAACTTTAGTATAAGTTTATACATGTTAATGATATTATTTCTTTTGCACTTTAATTCTTCCATTATGTGTACAATTATATTTCATTACTATTCATTCTGAATTATTATAATTTTTATCTTATCTTATCTTGTTTTATTATTTTTTTTTTATTATTTTATTTCATAGGTCTTTCATCGATGCGTTCACAAGCGTTGCAATATTTTATTCATTTTTCACGCCATAATTCTAAGCATATATTTAATAAACACTATTTTTTTTCTTTATTATTATTATTATATTTTTTTCGCGCCATTAGTGTCATCGCGTTTTCATTTTCAAATAACTCTCGTTGTCGTGCTCGCGCCTTCGCGTTCGTGCGAGTAAGCTATTAAATAATTTATTTTTCTAAAGCATAGTCTTTCTCTATTTTTTTAAATGAAACATGACTCTACTTCAATCATTATTATTATATATTTATGTTATTTTATTTTAAATTCTCATTTTCTAGCAAAATAATATTTTATTTTGTATTCACTCGCGACGTGTACGCGTTCATAAAATTCTGGGCTATTACAATGTACCCCCTTAAATAAAATTTCTTCCTCGAAATTTGAATGAAGTTATCAGAATAATATATCCAGTAGGTCATGATACTTCTACAAGACCATAACCACGGAATGTGTTTTTGTCTTGAGGCTTTGCACCTTACGAGTGATTGGTCGATGGTTTATCTCCCATAAATTTGATCCCACAGATATAAGACATCTTATCCAAAATGTCAGGTGATAATTTGGCATCGCTTAAACAGCCATAGGAACATAGCACCATTACATGGTAATGCATATCACGCTTCCGCTGCGCTACTCTAATATTGAGTTCGTGCGAAAACTTCTTAGGAGGTTACTTATCCTAATACTATTCTCGCCCAAGCACGCTTAACTACGGAGTTTTGATGGGATCCGGTGCATTAGTGCTAGTAAGATCGCACCCATTATTTCCTTGTTCTAATTCATCGAGATGCAACTAACATAATCCTAGTTTTTTTTTTGTTCCTTTTCTCACTGCTCATCTGTCCTGGCCTAGTCTGTCGCGACTGTTGCCTATTAATTGTATAAAAATCCCTAGTATGGACGCCTTGAGGTTGTTCACTCTGTTGCCTATGTTGCTTCTTTTTGGGCCTCCAGCAGCTTGCTCTAACTATGCCTTCTTCTTCATTCAGCACGCGCACCAGTTCTACAACATGCACACCATCACGTTCTGTTTGTTTTTGTTGTTGTTGTTGTTCCCTTTCTTCTTCTTTTTTTCTCACTCACGGACCAACAGTGATCAAAAAACCCAAATTAGAAAATTTTAACTCAGCCTTGGGCGATTGTATTCTTACAGATGCCTTATACCAAGAGATCAATGGTCATTATCTAGAGTTAACTAATGCAGTAATAGAGGGCAGACCATAGTGACCAAGAATACGTGTGAAACATCCATTCCAGGAATGATAGTTGGAGCCTTGGAGATCTGGGGACTAGAATGAGATTGTTTGACTGACACGAAGAATTTAAGCCACCAAGTTCGGCATTAATCTTCAAGAGAACATTTGTTAAGTATTGATCATTAACCCTTGTTGGAACAATGCATTGAGTAAAAATACCAAAATCTATAACACTCCAACCCCCGTATCTCTCAAGCAATGTACATTGCCACCGTTCTCTTGACAGTGGACTTAACAAAATTGCGGGTTGGGCCGGTGCTACATTACAAGCGACACACACTTGTTCTTTTCTTTTCAATATCTCATGCCTTTGTACAAAATTCAAGAATACAAAACTTTCTAATAAAATCAAGGGAAAACAAAAGAGATAAAGAAAATTCAACTTCTTTATTAATAAAAGAAAGTACCTAACTTTGTACTGTAAACTAGTACATTATTAATCAAAGAGACTAATAATCTCAAAATA
>JAJIYU010008802.1:0-17601 GCA_030144865.1 Tinospora cordifolia | reverse complement strand
AAAAATAAAATAAAATAATTGTTTAAAAATAACAAAAAAATTATATTATCAATATATTAATAAATGCATTAATTTTAAATTAATTTATTTATAGTATGTCTTTTAATTTATTCATGATTATACTAAATATGTTATTTTCGAGATTAATAGATTAATTTGTTTATAATATAAACTTTAGTAATGCTTAATAATGTTTAACCTGTTTTCACTCAATCTATTTATACAAAATCTAAACCTGCTAAATGCATATCACGTTTGATTTCAGATTCTTATGTCGTGTCATAAATTATCATTATATATTAATAAAAGTGAGGATTTAATTTATATTTTATGTGAGGAGCATACCTATACTTGATATAAAACTATTATTTTGGTCAATATATACCCAACAAGTCTACTTAGTATTTATGTTGAATTTTTTATAATTTAGTTGTTGAACTACATATGATGACTAACAAATCATATAGATAATTAGACAACGTAAAATGCATGAGATATAATAAGAATCATAATGTGTGATTCACGCATACACAATACAGGATAGAAGTTCGCACGGATTTGAAGAGAATGGTTACCAGGTTTCTTGCTTGGTGAAAAGTTGGTAGAGCCGGTATTGCGAGGAAGGAAAAATCCGGTGCCCCCGCATGATTTTTTGCCGGAGTCTAGAAAGATTGCCTGCATTCCCGGTCCACCAGTTGCTACATTTGCTCGAAATCTTGATCTTGATGATTTCAATTTCGAGCTTGAATTTGAAAAGAAATTTTGGGTCTGCATGCATTTGTCATGAATTACACGTAAGAAATAATTAACATTCAAGCTTTTCATAATATTGGAACAAAAAATGAAGCAAATAAAATAAAAATAAAAGAAGCTAATGAGTGGGTTCCTAAGTGATAAAAGTCCCACCTAGACATCTATTTTTTGAGCATCTAGTGTGGGATTTTTCCTCTTCTACGTGTGTGAGTTTATTTGTCAAAAAAGAAAAAAAATCTTATATTGGGTTGTGTGAGTGGGTTTTCAATTGATAAAAGTCTCACCTGGATGTCCATTTTTTTAATGCCTAGTGTGAGGTTTTTCCCTTCCCTATGTGTGTGAGTTTATTTGTCAAAAAAGAAAAACCTCTTATCGGGTTGTGTGAGTGGGTTTTCTAATGATAAAAGTCCCGTCTAAACGCCCATTTTTGAGCGTCTAGTGTGGGGTTTTCCCCATCCTTGCATGTGTGAGTTTATTAGTAAAAAAAAGGCAAATTAAAGAAAAGTAGAAGTTGAAAATTTTATATATATAATAGTGTTCTTAAGTGTTTTTGTGGTTGCGCTCTAAAAATTTATGGTGGTAAATATTTTTTTTTCTTTGATAAAAAAACAAAATTCTCAAAATCTATTCATCATCATAAAAATAATACAAGTGTATATAATAATGTGTTAATTGATTATTTTGTTTCTATGTGTGTCTGTTGTTAAATTTATTAATAACAATAAATAAAATAAAATAACAAACACTGCCACAGAAGTAATTACATAATTAAGATATGATATATTATTAAATCTGAAGAATGATTTCACTTGTGGTGTCATGTCAACTGTTCATTGATTTAGCTTGCATATTGGAATGCTTTGTTGGAGCACTTCCCATATAAGACAAATTTTGCAGTCTTAAAATGTTCTAGGTTACTATTAAATTAAGTAGGCATATTGGAACATTAATATCTCCATCCAATTAGATACAAACATTACCTCATTATTCCTATTCATGTAAATTATGATCTTTTATAATAACTAAAATAAATTAATAGTACATAAATTATTACGAGTCATTTATGCAAAAAAAAAAAAAAAAATTATATAAAAATTATATAAAAATTTTCATTATTTTTATTTCTATGCTTAAGATTACTCTTATCAAACAACTTTTTAGTGCCTTTTGGGCAAGAGAAGGTAAAAGGTACCTCGAAAACTGCATCAAGCGAGGGTTTTGCGTCGTAAACATGGCGGTGATGAGGCCATGAAGAGGGTTCCTGAGATGAATCATGTATGCATCAAGGAGCACAAAGAAGATGAGTGATCAGATTGATGATGATCGTATTTGAGATCAAAGTGGAATTAATAACTGATCAAGCATTTTATTAACGAAGAGAATGATGATTGAAGATTAGACAGGATACATACCTTTGGTTCAAGAGCTTCTTTGAGAACATGGGTGGGAAGCCAAATTCTTCCTTCTTCAAATCCAACATCACCATTAATGTCTTCCACAAGCTCCATTCCGAAGAGAGTGGCAACTTGATGGATGAGTTTTCTTCTTATTCTCCTTCTTGTGTTAAATAAGGAGAAGAGCTTTCCTACTTCTAACCTGCAAGACAATGAAATATATAAAGAGAATGAGAGGGAGAATTTTTTATTTGAAATTAAGATTATTGTTCGATTTTGCCCCTCACTTCGTATGGAATCACCCACCCTCGTAGTATTTCTGGTCACCAAATCGCCCTTCTCATGAACCAATTAAAATACTTTTTCTTCTTCTTATCTTTTCTGCCTCTCCCTTTTATTTATTTTTATTTTATTTGTTTTTAATTTATTGTATAACGTTTTCAGGTGGTATTCTTGTAATAATTTACATCATATGACGTAATAAAAGTTTTCCGACAGAATAAAATTTTATTTACAAAATTACGATCTTGAAGTTTGAATTTTCATCTTCCTCTTCGTATTATATAAGTATGCAATTTTATTAAAATATTATCTCACCTACGAATGTATATTTGCGGAGAAGTTGGTAATTTCAGTGGGATGTAAGGGAAGTGGGAGATGTTGACTCGCGGAGAGTGAAAGGGGTAGGGGATTAATTTGGAGGGAAGGCCAGGGAGAAAATGGTAAAAGAAGGGAGCCGATTGTGGTGATGACGCGTGGACGGGTGAGGGTGGGTTGGGTTGGGTTCGGTAAACTCCCCCTACTCTCTCTCTTTCTCTCTCTCGGCTCTCGCCTGAGGTTGTTGTTTGTTGTTGCAGTTTGTATTGTTATTATTCTATATATCTGTACGAATAATAAATAATACGCTTCTTCCCGTAACAAACTTCCGCCATTTCTCTCCAACTCTTCCGGCACGTGCTCCACTTTTATCTCACGCTTTCAATTTTTTTTAAATTTAAATCTATTTTATATTATTATTATTATTTATAGATCTGAGGGTTATGCCCTTTTTTTGGTTAAAAATAGTTATGTATAGAAATAGAAAAAGCAAATTAAAAACCAATGCTGACCAATCATTTACCAATTGATGAGTTAATTAGTTGTTTATGGGTAATCGATTAATGTGATTGAGAGCAAAATGGTCAGACACGACACTCAAAAATTTACTATATTGACTTAAAAAACTGACTGTTGAAAAGATCAAAACCTATCTCTAATTTCTCATACTATGTGATCTCTATTCTAAACTAAAAAAGGGTCAAGGCCCAGTCTCTAAAAATCTCTTTCTCTCATCTCTCACTACTTAATTTACGTAGTGGTGCCTCTTACACTCACTCATTTCCTTCAACTCTCAAGACTTTGTTTTGCCTGAATTGTTAGTCAATTACAAGCTACTTTCCTCTATTGCTAGCAACTTCCCTTTGTTGCAACCAGGTACTCTCACATGCCACCTATTCGAGGAAGCAAGTGTGCGTTTTAAAAGCATCAGTCTTTTGTTGTTAAACTTGTCCATGGTTATTGGTTTTCAAACAGTGGTGTTGTTGGGCCGGCGAGCTTATCAATTGCTTTGATACCAAACATGCATTGCTCGCCTTGGGTACTTTGGTTAATTTGTGTGCCCATCGTTTAAGTATGTCTTTTATATGTTATATGAAAATTTCATTTAATGAAAATCCATCTTCTACAAAAAGCAAAGGTCAAAAGAAAAATCACTTCTCATAGATATATTAGATAGATACACTAACAAATGTTATTGATATAAGTAAACACCACCAAAATCAAAACAAGAAAGAAAACAAAAAAAGAAGAAAGGAAATGGATAAGAAAATATGAAAAAATTGGCAGGACTTCGAAATTTTGGTTTCTCACAAGGAATCCCTACACCCTTTGGGATATGGAACTAGCCTTCATTTAAGGTAGGTGGAGAATGGTAAACCTCTCATAATAAGGGCTCATTCAAAAATTGATCCTTAAAGCTTTCTACATAGGAAGAACCCTAGAACTTAGTTTGTTTCACCGGACTAATGACTTGATGATTCAAAATTGGAAACACATTTTGCTTTTAGGAGCGTCTTAACCCATGTCCAAACACCAACTAAGGTGGCCCAATAATATGATGTCAATTTAGGAAAGAACCACAAGGACGGAAAAGTCTCTGAATGCACTTTCGTTTCATACACAACACTCAAAACCGAGACCTTACTTATGGGGCATCAAAAAATTAGAATCACTTTTCACTAATTCAATAAGATCACTTTCAGATATTGCAGGAGATTAAAATAATTGTAGGTCCGCGAATTCCAAAAAGAATAATTGAAAAATTAAAAAGAAAGGATTGCAATGTAAGAAATGAAAAAGGGGATTTATAATTTAATAAGCATTACTCGCAGGAACCCAATTCCTCTCATTATGACCCAAAAAAAAAAAAAAAGAAAAGAAAAAAGAAAAAGAAAAAGAAAAAGAAAAGAAAAGACAAAGCAATGACCCATAAATTATGTTCATATTTGAAAAGGCAAAATAAGCCCAAAAAGAAAAATAAACCTTTCAGATAATGGAAAGCTGACCACCTATTTTTATGCTAAAAACATTAGTTGTTCTGCCTTAACCACCACAACTACCCACCTAAAACTAGCACCTTGTTAACTTTCTTTTGAATACTATTAGGAGTTCAGGTAGGTGCAATGATCACTGAACTCCTTGCAATCTAGTGCATTCATTTGACCAATCAAGAGAGACGACTAGACAAAGCCTCACTTATAAAACAGCTGATTCATGCACATAATTCATTGTAGAAACACTAATTTATAATTCCTGGGTCATGTTCTGATATTTGTCAAAAGAAGATCCTGGATTGTATTAAAAGGATGAAGTAAACAGATACCCAATGCAAGAAAATTAAAAAAGTTTTCATGTCAATAGATAAATTTTGTACCTGATGAAGCAGAAATCATCTTGTGAATAAGCAATTCATGATGACACCTTGTTATATCAAGCACTAGGTGGGTGAAACTTCTAACCAGAACAGCTTCGGTGAGAATAACATACTCTTCAAATATACTATAGCACAGTTGTTAAAGCTGCTTAAATTTAGGGCTCAGCAGTTTTACAAGCTTTTCTTGTTTGATTCACGATCATGCTTCCTCCACTATGCAGGGTAGATGCCTCCCAGTTGACAGTTCTTTTTTTTTTTTTCTATACTTCCCTATGGAAAATAACTTGTTTGAGCATCAGGATCATCCAAGCATCAGATTTTGTCCCTCTTCTTCAACACATTTCATTTTGAAGTACCAATGGGCAATGACTCCCCAGAATAGCTGGTCCAGATCCAGATTAAGGATTGTGACAACAAAGATCAGTCAAGTGCCTTGACTCGGGTCCAACTCAATCTAGATTCCAATTGGCATTTTAGATATAAACAAAATCATTTTTTGCACATTCTCAAGAGAGTACACTTGAAACGTCACCAACACATAGCTTGCTAGTCAATTTTATAAGCTGGCGAGTCTCTTCATCCAGTTGAACCTTATCTTTATTCATACGTTCAGCAACAATTAGAGGCATTTTCCCTGCCTTGGCATATGTTCTTAGTAGATAATTATAAATCTCAGTTGTCACATATCCTGCATTCCTGAGAATAACTAATAGCTGTTCAGCACCTTCTGTATCACCCTGATTCTCAAGATTCTTGTAAAGTTCTTGGACAATTCGATAATTAGGTTCCCATTTCCTGACACTTTCAATAGCTTTCTTGAAATAATCTAGAACCTTGTCCATCTTCTCCATTTTTAAGTAACCCCATGTAAGAAGTTCCCACGTAGTATAACAAGGTGTTATTCCTCTTTGAACCATCTGATCACAAAAATGCTCAGCCTTCTCCATTTGATCTTTGTTAATGTATGCAGCAAGAAGTATGTTTGAAACGCGGGAATCACCTGTCCCTGACAGTGATTCCCACTCAGCATATACATTCTCAGCTTCCTCCAACTCTTCAAGTTTCACAAGTGATGATATGAGGCATGTATATTCAGCATCATTCATCTTTCTAAAAGTCAACTTTATCTTTTTCCATGTTTTGTAGACACCATCCTTGTCTCCCACGTTTGCATGCAAAGTAATAAGGGAGGAATAAGCCACTCGTGCTTTACGAGAAACCCTTTTTTCCATCTCCTTCAATGTACTTGTTGCCTTTTCTAGTCTATTATTTTTTATGTATAAGCTGGTTAATGTGCTATAAGTAACCCAGTCAGCATCTATTTTTGACTTTTTTAGCTCAAGAAAAATCTTTTCTGCATTCTCAAGATCATTCTGTGAAGCGCATACAGTTAACCATAGATTGAAGGTAACAACATCTGGGGATGTATTTTTCTTCAACTCCCGGATTACCAAAGGCACTTTCTCTAATTGCCCCGTTGAAATGTACAAGGATAGCATGTGGTTGTAAGGAAGAGGGTACTTCAAAAGACCACATTCTGACATTCTTTTCATCAAAGCCTCAGATTTTGCAGACAGCTTGTTCTGTACATAAGTGTGGAGTAGAGCCGTGCATGTTGGATGTGACACCATCCCTTCTGGAAGATCTTCGAAAAACTTCTCGGCACTAGCCAAACCACGGACTTTAGCAACCAAGTCCAAATGGAGAGCATAATCCCCTGGTAGTAGCTCAATATCCTGCTGAAGCTTCATCCATTCACATATCTGCATGGAAATGACATTTGTAAAATGAAATAGTTTTGTAGTCTATCCATGATTATAACTAATGAATGTTGGTCCAAGACAAATTCATAATTCCAAAGCTCATTCACAACCCTCAAAAAGTTGAATAATTTTGTAGAACATTGAATTAAAACTTAAAAAACTTGGGAGGCAAGGTAAATCAAATTTAGAACACTCAAACACAAGACTTATATTGCCTGAATCAGATTTGTGTGTATAAGGTAAGCTCCACATATACCCTTGGGATATGACTTATGTGTGATTGTTATGATTGTTTAGCCTGATTTAATGTTTCCATTTTCAAAATGAAGAAATATCTTGTGAGCTGCTTGATCACCTGACTGAGGATGAGGAGATACTGCAAATAAAACTCAAGCACATGATGAAATTTGTAACTTAAAAAAAGGTCTAAATTAACAATAAAAATGGTTCACACGTATTTCTTATATCAACTTTCGTTTGCTAATTGCATTGGAAAGTCCAGTTCTGAATATGACTTTAATGCCAAAGAACTTTTGTCACAAAAGCTCAACTCATTCTAAAACGTTCTACACCACCAGATGATCACAACCAATCCCCACCCAAAAGCTGTTGGACATATTCTTTAGACTCACAGCACATGAAAGCAAATAAGGATTAAATAGAAAATTTGTCTTAGATGCTACATTTTTACCAAAAAATAGAATAAAAATCATGAAAGCATATTCTTTAGACTCAAAGCACATGAAAGCATATAACAGGATTAAATAGTAAATTTGTCTTAGATTCTGCACTTATACCAAAAAAATAAAATAAAAACCACACCAAACCTTCATTAGAAAGTGATCAAATTTTGGCAAGTTCAACTATTCCGAAGAAATCAAAACGTCCACAAGATTAAATTTTGCAACCAAGGCGGTACTTATCAAAGCAAGGAAAACCTCCATATGAGGGGTGCTCCCAACCATGGATCTCCTCAAGACCTAAACTTATCACTATTTGACTTTGCAATTTATATCTAATCTAGGAAGAGAACCACGATTGAACTTCCAGATTTAGACCTCTAAATGTGTTTCTCCAACATTTTATTGAGAATCAATTAACATGATAAAATCTCACATCAAAAGAAGGTTTATCCAAGCTTTTGAGTTCCTTCCCCCTAGCAAGTGCAGTTCTCCAGAGAAAGCCCCATCCATGAGTTCAAAACAATTGGAAACAAGGAAGGCACAGTGTAGATGACAATGTCGGAGCACCAGAACCCCTAAACCTTCTTCTTCTTACTTAAATTTTGAAGTGGATGTGTCAGGCTCGTATTTGTAAAGAGATGATCCTAAAAGCATTCAGCTGCGTATTTTCTGTTAGTTTTGGCTGTTAGGTTGCTAAGTTAGTTATCATGGACGTTGTAATAAATCCAGTTGTCACCTGCTTATTAGTCCACTCGTAATGTGCTCATTGGCTCTATCTTGGAGACTAGTTATATAACCTATAGCTAAGAGGTGCAACTTCATTTTTCGGTCTCAATGAAAAACCTTCCTCCCTGACCTTAATTGAAGAAACTCAAGGTTTTCTTGTTTTTCTCGATCATTTGACCCAAGATTACAGAGACTGAAGATTTCTTTGAAATCTCTTAGCATTGTAAGCCATCACTGCAGGCATTACAGAGGCAGATGTTTACCGAAAAAAAAAAATCTCAATGAAATTCTTACTAGAATTAATAGCTCGAAACCCTAGAATCGATAACAAGCAACAAAATCAAATATCAAATAACAAACAAGCAACAGTTCCCTTGGATTGATTCTTAATAAACAAGCACAAAGCAGAAAAAATAAATAAATATTAATAGAAAATGAATCAAAGAAAAACGAGATGATAACAACCTCAAGAGCGTGTTTGTAGCGCTTGAGCTTTCGAAGCTCGCGAACCACGCGGTTGAGCTCGTACTTGCGAACACCTTTGCCTTCTTCCTTCCATTTTGCAATGGTGACCACCGCGCTTCGCTTCGGGTATACTAAACTCAGAAGTCTTCGACCTAACGTGTCTGCGCCGCCCCTTGTGGTGGCGACCTCCGTCGCAGTAGCTTCTGCGGAGAAAGAACGAAACAAGGCGACGCATGCCCTACTAACCCTACGCGCCAACATCTCCACCATTCGTCGCCGTCGCCGTCGCCGGCCTGCAGCCGAGGAGCGATTCCCACCGGTTGGGGCAAGAAGAAGAAGAAGAAGCAGAAGAAGACGATCGGTGGCCGGTAGGACGTTCCACCGATCCGAACCGTTACCGCACTCGGTCGCGGTCCGCTATAGAGATTCGTTCAGGTGGACAAGGGACTACTAAGATTTACATATCTGTTAATTTTATTTTAGTATTAAAATTATATGATCAGTATAAATAATATATTGATTTTAGTTGGGGTGATTTGGTAACTTTTAAAAGACAATGCTAATAAAATGTATTAGACAATGCCCAATGCTGGCATATGAATTGATAGTTGGGACCGAAGAAGCTACCCATGAACGAATAGAAACTAAGGCGAGGGTCTTTCATTAATGGGGAGGGAACTTGTCAATAGAAGGTATTCATTCGTGAAAAATTGCTAATGAAGAGATGTTTTATTAAAAGAAGGGTTTTTCATTAATTGAATACAAAAGGCTGAAAGTGGTGCTATTATCATAAAACATATTCCCGAGAAAATCAATCCAAATTCCTTATTCTTTAGAGTTATGAGTTTTAATCCATGATAAGGATTTGCAAGGTGGTCAAAGCATGTGCAAGTCTCACGCATCACGATAAAATTAGTGAATTTTAGATATATTGTAAATCTGTTTCCAAAGAGATTAGAGACCTACAAGTGTGATGCATGTTGTGGTAAGACATGTGGCTACATGTAGTGACCTAAACTAATATTTATTATATTAAAAATAATTTAACGTTTAAAAAGTGTGTTATTTAAAAATTATTCAGTTATAAGTATTAGAGAGACCAAATCACTTGAGACTAATATTACTAAAAGCATTTCCAAGCCATTATATACAAATAGTAAAACTTTTACATTCTTTTGGTGTAAAGTCATTATCATTTCTAATGCCATCACAATATTTTTATAATATTATTTATATTTTTATATTGCAATTTAGAAACAACAACAAAAAACTTGTCAAAATTGCACAAGAGCTAGAATACATGATGTAACATTGTATCCCATCATGCCAAAATGGGCAGATGATTTTCATACTATTTTGACGCTAAGTTATAGATGCCCTAAAACATATAGTGAGACTTTGGATGTAATCAATGGGCCAAGGTTTGGTCTTGAAAAAAATAAAAATAAAAAGAAGCTACCCTAATTGTGGAAGGAATACGAAAAATCATAATCTGCCATCTACAACTTGTGTTTTATAAACATATCAATATCATCTTTATTGATTTTGTCTTTTGAAAAAATTAAATAAATATGCCTTTCATGTTAGACAAACTAATTGATTATTTGATTATCGTTTAATGTTATAAAACATAAATGTAAATACAGTTCGATAATTATTTGAAACATATGCTATATAAGAAGTTAAAACAAAAAAAAAATGTTAAGATCCTACAGATGACTAGCTGTCACATGCACAAATCCAATATATTAGAATCCTCCACTTATGCAATCCTTGCAACATAGTTAATGACTAGTCAAATGTTGTCATGTGTATAAATCATGTATTCTATACTTGAGCCAATGTATAACTTAGATGTATATAAATCATGTATTCTATACTTGAGCTAGGGTATAACTTACATGTGTACATCATTATCTCTATATAAAGAGCTATTAGTTGAATTACTATGCAGTAAACAATATATAAGCAGTATATAATTGTCTTAATTTTTCTATCCTTCTTTTTTTCTAGTCAATTCTTTTCTTGGTATCAGAGCTCTAGCCGTCATAGCAAAGTCATAAGTTCAATCACCTTCAACAACATCTTCAGTTCATTTGGAAGGATGGATTATTAGCTGATGAGAATCTTCTAAAATTATAATAAGTAGTTGATCAACTCACTTTCATTGATAGACAAGTTTTTACTTGCAATCAAATGATTTAATTTTACCAAGGACTTAACTCAGCTATAATCCTCTCATAAACATCATTCAATCTTGCGTTATGATGCTGATGTTATAGGAAGCTCATAACACTTACTCAATTATGATCTCTGACTACAAATATAATA
This sequence comes from Tinospora cordifolia, assembly GCA_030144865.1. Lineage (NCBI taxonomy): Eukaryota > Viridiplantae > Streptophyta > Magnoliopsida > Ranunculales > Menispermaceae > Tinospora > Tinospora cordifolia. Next base: position 6,515 of record JAJIYU010008802.1, on the reverse strand, counting down.
CTTGATTAATTCATTGAATATGCACCTTCAAACTTGAAGTAGCCTTGTTCAAAGCATTAGATATTTCCATCTTCAAAATCTACAACAAACAACGGATCACCCACAACAACACTTCCATTTTTTGTTGCTACAACACCATTCCCTACTACCTCACGCAATCTGCTATTGCAACACCACTTTTTGGTACATTGTTTGGATCCACTACGCCAAATGCAATTTTCATTCCAACATCCTTGGGTGAACTTGCATCACAACCCTTTAGTTTTGGTGTAACATAATAGCACATTAGATCGAAGTCAATGATGCCAAATCTATAATAAAAATGGGCATACAACATTAGTCTATTACCAACACCTAAGTTACCATATTAGTGATTGTCATCATAAGGTGGTGCTCCTAAGATCTTTGTGCCTTCTGCTTTATTATATCAACACCCTGTTGTGTCATATGTTTTCTAATCAATTGCTTCATCATGTGCATCCCCTAATAGTGCTTGGAGTGGTATATGGACACAAGTGTTTCACATCATCTCATGCCTCATTTTAATGCAATGCATCACTCCATGCCTTATACATGAACAAATTAATTCATAGTTAGAAATGGTGCTCCCTTTCTTATTGCTAATATTGGTATAGTTTCTCTTCCACTTTCCTTTCGTTCTTTATTGCTTCAAAATATGCTTCATTCTCGTTTTATTTCCAAACAACTCGCCAATGTTTCAAAGTTTTATTCTAACAATAATGTTTTTGGTGAATTTTACTATGATCCATTTTTTTATGTGAAAGATCCAATTTTAAACTATGTAATTCTTCAAGGTCTTCTTGAACATGGTATTTATAGATTTCCTTCTATCATTGATTCTCAAATAAGTCCTACTATAGCTTTCACATGTTCGATTATTTTAAAGGTTTAGTACCTTTCTTTAGGGCATTTATCTAATAATGTTTTACGTCTTTGTGGCTTATTTCCTTTATCTGGTGAATCTATGTCTTTTTGTTACTTATATCATCAAGGAAAAAGTTGTAGGTTGTCTTTCTCTACATCTTCATCAAAAGCTTTTAAACCTTTTTGAATTAGTTTATTCAAATATTTTACACCTTGCCTCTGTGACTTCCATTACTTGTGCCAATATTTTATATTGTTCATTGATGATTTTTCTCGATCTAGTTGGATTACTTGCTTCATAGTAAAGATGAAGTACTAAAGTATTTTCTATAATTCAAAGCAAATGTTACTTCTCAATTTGACTATTCCATTAAGCAACTATAGAGTGATTAAGGTGGTGAACATAAACCCATTCTCCTATCCTTGCCTTGGGTGCTATCCTTTGTCGAATATCTTGCTCCTATACTTCTCAGCAAAATAGATAGGTCAAAAGGAAAAATTGGAATGTAGTCGACAGGAGTTTTCTCTATTAACCCATAGTGCAATACAATTATCATTATGACCTTATACTCTCTCTACAAGTGTAAATACCATTAGATGTTTGCCTGCCCCATCGTTGAAAGATGCTTCTCCTTATGCTATTTTATATGGTAGTAACCCAAACTTGATTATCTATGAACATTTGGATGTACTTGTCATCATTACTTGCTAGCTTATATACATCATAAATTGGAGAATTGTTCACCATTGTATGTCTTTGTGGGCTACAACTCTTCAAACAAAGGATACTTATGCCTGCATCTCGAGATTGCTTGTCTTCATGTGTTACTCCATGTGGTATTTCATGAGGTAATCTTTTCATACATGACCTCACGAACTTCATCATAAGCTATTTGTCCTCCCCTTCCAATTCTTAGTACACTAAGTGTTGTACCATATGAATAACATTTGGTAATCCTTAACCCATTGTTCAGTACTTGCCCTAAACAACCTACAACACCTCTTACACTAGTGACTCTCCTTCTATAATCATTACATCACAACTAGCTATAAATACACACCCTATGATTACTAGGTCCAAAGGCTAGAATCTTTAAACCCAAACTCTTCATGGTTATGGCTCTTGAACCCTCTTTAGTAAAACTAGCTCTCACCTCTACATAATGAACTGATGCTATGCTCTATGAGCTTCATGCCATTTGAATTCATGCAACTTGGTTTTTGGCTCCTCTTCTTAGTGGTAAATATATCATTTGTTGGTTGTAAATGAGTCTTAAAACAAATATAAGTCTAATGGCTCTCTGCAATGCTATAATGCACATCTTGTTGCTAAAGGCTTCAGTTGAACTCACGGACTAAACTACTTTAAAACATTCAATCCAGTTGTCAAGCCACCCACCATTCATGTTGTTTTCTATCTGGCACTTTACTATAGATGGCAAATAAGTAACTCAATGTTCACAATGCCTTCCTAAATAATGATATAGTTGAAGGAGTCTACATGAGCCAACCTCGTAGGTTTGTCATTCACTCCTCTCCAACACTGATGTGCAAACTCCATAAAGTAATTATGGTCTAAAGGAGTCTCCTGGGGATTGTAACAACAAACTTAACTCTTTTTTCTTGGATTATGGTTTTATTGTCTCTAGAGTGGATCTTTCCATTTTCATCTACAGCCCCACAAGTGTTATGATGATTCTACTTATATATGTTGATGATATCCTTATCTCTAGGTCTAGTCGTCCTTTGTTAATTGTCACCTTTATCATTACACTCAATGCTAATTTGCATACAAAGACCCTTGGATTTTTGTCATATTTCTTAGGTATTATTGTCACTTATACAACTAACACTCTTCACCTTGATCAAAAGTACTAAATGATTTATTATGACTTATATAGCTTAGGCCAATAATAATGTGCTATATTGAAATGTATTGATTGTATAAGTCAATCATAACATTAAAAAAAGCTAGCAGCATTTTGCACTAATTAATAGGATGACTAAGTGTTGCACATAGAATTTAATCTCAAGATCATATTTCTTCTTGGCATTGGAGGACTCAATTTTCAAACTAATCTTTTCTTATAATGTCAATTATAACCAACAGAAGTGCCAATCATAATCTCTAGAGTCATGCCTTTGGAAGAGATTTTAAAATTGTTTAATTTTGATCAAATAAGAGTTTAATTCTGCATCTAAAACATGGATTAGAGTAGCATTTATCTAATAATTGTAACAATTGTTGTTATATAAAAAATATTAATTACAACATTTATTTTAATTTAGGGTAATAATTTGTGCTATGACACGATAACCTAATCCGTAGCTAACAAGTTTGAGTTTAATCTGAATAAGCTTGAGTCAAAACAAGTTAAAGATAATTAAATATAAAAATATTTAAGGTCATATATAGATTAATTTGTTAAACTTGAAAATGTCAAGTTTGACACGATTAAAAATATGTTAAAAGAGATATTATAAATAGATTAATCTAAAATTAATGAATTTATTAATATGTCGATGACACAAATTTTTTTTTTTGAGAAAATCTTTTGTAATTTGGTTTATTTTAATAAATTATTTATAATTTATATTTTTATTAATTTATTTTGTAGAAAATAATTTAACAAAATTGATGAAAACAAGTTAAATACGTTATATACAAGTTAAACATGTTAGGTTAAGTATAACATGAATATGACTTGTATAAATAACATGTTAAATGAGTTGTATTCATGTCACTAGTATATTTAGCGTGTCATATTTGAGTTTACATATTATGACGCGATTAATAAATGGATTGAGTTTAATTTTGTAGTATATGAACAATATTTTTATAATACAGTCATCTAAATCGTCATCCCTCGCTAATTTTAATATATTGTCCCTTATTATTATATATTGTAATAAATTATTAATGGTGAACACTCAATTATAAATTGAATTAAAAAGGCTAGATAAAAATTGTCCATGCAAAACCATCATTAATTTGATCAATTAAACATGAATGAATCGTTTCTTTTTAAACGTATCCACATGGAATTGAAAACAAAACATTGGTTATTGGGTTAATTAAGTTGCATTAGTGCCTCTAATTTCTTAAGCCATTATTCAAAATGAACTTAATTTTTGTTCCACAATATTACTGGTCCTTCTAATTTAAGCGAGCTAGAGTAAGAGCAATACCTTTCAAGAAAGTTAAAGGCACAATAAGTTTTTGGATTAGTCTTCTATATATATATATATATATATTTAATTATATTTTGCATCTTAGAACTTGGAATAAGGAATTTGCTCAACTCATATCTTTTCAATTTAAGATTATTAAAAGAAGTTAGGGAAAAAAAAACTTTGAAACACCCTGAATTAATCTTGGCACGAACACATGGAAAAGTCTCACCAGGAGATCACATTTTCAAAGCCTAAGCAGTCAATTAGAACTCTTTTAAGTAGCTTTGTGTTACTTTAGCTCCCGAGTCAAAAGGTTCTAATTGAAAATGACTATCATCATTCGTCTTCTTCTTCTTATATGTATAATTTTAATCAATTTTATGTATACTTCGAGACTAATTATTGTTCGGGCTATTATACTATTTGAGTGATGAAGCTCTCCCATTATGATTTTCTATATATTCAGCCCGTAAATTTGAGGTCTTTGAGTATGATTAAAGGGTATTGAATCTCATTCCCTCAACTTAATCTTAAGCGATAAAATTTATTTATAGAAACTTATGCATCATATCTCTATCAACTTACACAGGTTGCAAAATTTATACAGTCCTACTCATAATTCAATGATAAGTATCAAATCCCCAACAAGAAAGCAAAAAAGAAGAAAGAAAAAAGAAAAAGAGGGAGAGAGAGAGAGATAGACATTTTTGAAGGAACTTACATATATATATATATATATATATATATATATATATATATATATATTGGGGATGAAGAATAATTTTACAGGAGAAAATTGAAGAAGAAGAAGAAGAAACCATCTTGGACATGCACTAATTCCATATAATTACTCACTTAAATCAACACGAAGTTCTTCCAAGTGACAATATCGTTAATTTACACTCAAGATTTTAGCCCTCCATTAATATATAATCTGGTTTAATCTAGCTATTTGTTGTGTAATGGGTCAGGGCATGAAGGTACTTCTCTTTGGGTGACTGCCATGACATCTCCATTGTTATCTTCAGAAATGATACTACTGGAGCTTCTATGCCAAACTTGAGCTTCTTCTGCTTTCTCTGCGCTTAGTAATATTCTTCCACCCAACACCGACACCACTGACCCTCTCTGGAATACTGAAGAACTCATGATCAACACAGCCACAAGAAACCCAAGTTGAATCCTTGGAGCTACCATGATTGGGAGACCTGTATGTACATATATATCTCTCCTTCTCCTTCTGCTTGTGACTCTTGTGCTTGCATGAAAGTTAGAGAAGATTTTAAGGAGAGAATGGAAGAAGAAGATGATGACGATGAATCAAAATGGGGGTGGGCGGAGATTGAAGAAATGTCATTTGATATCTGTTGAAGTTCTACAGCAATAAAATAATAATAATGATACAAGAGGGACAATTATAATGTGATTGGCTACAAGATTTTTTCTGTTGGGAGGTGAGGCTCATTAAAGGCTCTACTGTTCATATACACACACACACTAAATTACCCTTTCAATTATCAGTAATATACTAATATTTCCAAATACCCTTTTTAGTCCATATTTTTTGTTAAAAAATATTTTGTAATATAATCTATATTTTATTTTTATGAGTAGACTAAGGTGAAACTACTAAGTACGGTCCGTTTTATATTTTTTTAGGGCTTAGGGCGAAATAATAAGTTGGGCCCATAAAAATAAGGAGCCAACTTATTAATAAATAAATAAAAATAAATAAAGAAATAATTTTTTTAAACAAATATAATTTTTGAAGTTATTAATAAATAAAAAATAACATTAATATCTTACCTTTTTTAGAATTGAAGGAAAAAGTAAAATTTTTTTAATAATTTTTTATTATTTTTAATTTATATATAAGGGCCGCCCAAAATAAGAGCCAGGGCCATCGCCCTTGGCCCCTACTCAAGGCCGACCTGCTACTAAGTTAAAAAGATGGGTATAACCATGGTGAACATAGAGACTTCCATGAAAAAAGATAAGGAAAGTTCCAACTGTAAAGGAATTTGGGTGATGTGCAAATTATTAGAGCTAGTCCATGTTTATATTAATTATAAAATTGAGAATAATTTGTATATTATACAGCTTCTAAGTTCTACAAATCTATATATTATATGTACTATTGCATCACACATGTATCTTGTTAATGACTAATACCAAACAAGGAGAAGACATATTTCTTATTAAGATGCTTCGATGATCCCTAAGTGGGCCAATGACAAGAAAGTCTTCTTACTCATAATAAAAATCCCTTCGTACCATAACCATCCCTCTCTTATAACTCACTGATTTTTCTTCATTCACACTTTGAATCAAATGTGGTATTGTCATATCAGTGTCAAATCCCTTGAAATTTCTAATACATGCACTGAAAACATTTGTTTTTATCAAGCTTTCATTTAAGAATAATATTAAAATATTATTTATACTCCTATTTTTTT
>JAJIYU010008801.1:0-17623 GCA_030144865.1 Tinospora cordifolia | reverse complement strand
TCTCCGCAGCAGCATCTTTCGTTTCTCCCAGTCTCTCCATGGCCGAACCTCTATTGGTCTCCCCACCGGCAGCAGTAGCCGCCCTATCCTTATCATTATAAGAAGCTTCTTCACCGCCTTTCCCGATGACAGCTTCTTTGGCATGTTCCACTGTTCCCGCCACCGCCCTCAATATCCCCATCGTTCCTCCCTGAATCGTCCCGATAACGCCAGTGCTTTGTTGCTGCTGGGGCTGCTGATAAGATTCCTGCTGGGTTTGATCATCTTTTTCCTGAGCTTCTTCAAGCTCCTCCACCGCTTTGATTGCTGCTGCTTCAGCGCTGTCAATCTTCTTTTGCTTTGATGCCATGATGTCTTGCTAAAATGTAAGTGAAAGAGGTAAAACTCCAATCTTCTTCTTCTTTTTCTTCTTGGCGTATTTTCTTGCTTTTGTGCGATGGCGAGCCAAGGTTGATGGGTAATATATTGAGGTTGGAAGTGTAGTAGAGCTGCGCGATTCGGAGGGGTGACACGGGGAAGGTTGTAGTGTTCCGGGCAATGCCACGTGGTAGAAGCTGACACGTGTCGATGGTGGCATATCTAAGATGATGTGGATGACACGTTGTCATGGGCATAGCACCAAGCAGCACGCAGCGCATGGAACGGGAGATCGTGACACGTAGTGTTTCACTTGCTTTGACCATGATCCATCTGGCAAAACGAGTCTTCCCAAAGTCCTCTTTTGAGCGTTGGGGATGAATCTCATTGCAATTTCAATTACAGAAAAGAATTGAACGCAATCATCCACGTGGCACACATGCATCAACTAGATCTTTTGATCGATGGAAAATGTTTAAAAGAAGGCTTGCATTTTTTTTTTTCTTACTGCAGGAATCTATGAAGTTTAACCGTTTTTGTTTGCATCCCTATGTGATGAATGTTGTTGTGGCGAAGGGAATGGGACCCTCTTCTTCGTAGGTCATATTACCTCTTGACGTATATATTTATTAAAATATATTTTAACATGTTATTTAATGATTGTTTACTCCTTTTGTACTCAAAATCTTGTCTATTTTTATCTTAATAATAGGAAAAGAGGGCCTCCTTTTTCAGTTAAATATTTATTTTATTTAATTAATTTAGATTAGTGCATTTAAATATATTTATAAAGTATGAAATATATTAAAGATAATGAAAATTTGTTTACAAAAATTATATTAATTTATATTTTTTAAATTTATAAAAAAAATAAAAGTAGACAATTGTCCCCTTTCCCCTTACACTGAAACAAGGGAGAGAGTGTTAAAAAAAATAATCCACACTTTAAAAAAAATTAAGTAAATGTACAATATTTGTTTACTTTATAAACATAAAATGCCAAAGAAATTAGTTACAAAGTTTTTTACTATTTAATACAACCAAAAATAAAAAATAAAAAATTTAAATTATCAAAATATTTTTTTAATGTTTTTAATTTTATTATTTTACTAACTCAATATTGAGCAATACAAATTTAAAATTTTCATATGGAAAAATACATGCATATAATAGATAGTCTTTGCAACTAAGGACATCTTTAACGGAAGTTTTTTATGCCCATTGAGCGGCGATGAGTTGTTAAGCCATATCATGCAACACTTTTTGGGCGTTTAGAATTGTCCAACTGTTCAAATTTTAATTTTTAAAATTTTTTAACTTTTTAATTTTTTAATTTTAATTTTAATTTTTTACTTTTTTGAATAATGAGTTGCTCCTGCAGTTACTAATACTTTTTTGTTAAAAAAAAGTTAGTACTTGCAAAATGCAAGGGAAAATTAAATATAAATATATATTATTTCTTTATAAAACATTATGTAAATTTTCAGAAATGTAGATAATATTTCGTTAAAATAAATAAAAAAAGTGATATTTTAAAATTAATAAAAAATTATTTTGAATGAATAAAGTATAAAAATAAAAATTTTATAATCATATATAATTTTTTTGTTTAATTATTTAAGTTTGAATAGTTTAAATTATATGTATTTTATATATTATATATTGTAAATAATTTAAATAATATATTGATGTGATTGTAAATCTTATAAGTACAGTTTAATGGATTTTTTATTATCAAGAGAGAAAATTTAATAGATAAAAATTTAATAAGTTGTTAATGTGAAAATAACATGAAAACATTAAATAATTATTAAAGATATCATTAAAAATATTAAAAATTAATTAAAACTAGTTGACTTATTTAGAATTCAAAGACAAGAAAACTGAAGATTTTGATATTTTCTTCTCCCAAGTTAGATTAGATGGTAGAAATTAAATTTAACTCTCAGAGGTATTTCTAACTCAATACTTCGGCATCAGTGAACCCCAAGACTGTGATGGCATACGCGAGAACATGAGCCTCATGGTAACATTGTTCCCTGTACCTCACAACAACCACTGAACACGCGGCCATGAGAATCCCGCTATAACCAGAGAACAGCCATTCCAGCCAGAAACCGTGTCATTCTCTGGATCATAACCGTTAAGCTAACCCGGGTGTAGGATAACTATAACTAGAGAAGAGAGCATGGCATCCAAAAGAACTCTTCAATCTATTCATTACCAGTTTTAGTAACACAATAAACACGGTGACAGAGACATTAAACAATGGTTTGGTTGTTTCTAAGTGAGATTAAAGTTAAGTGGGGGTTACAGTTTCATGAGTAAGACTAAATTAAGAAAGAAAGTTGGTGGAGTTGGAGGGCAGAAATGAAACTTCAAGATTTAGCATGGCAAGCGCGGCAAGAACAAGGTGACGCCTGGCATGAAAGTTCTGACAAAACACCACTGCCAAGCTACAAATGTTACCATACTTAAAACCTTGTTATAACAGCAGAAACAGTGAAAAAGAGATAGGGAGAAGGTGAAGATGAGTGGCAAGGATTCAAGAAAAGCTTCTCGTTGTTGTGGTTATTCAGGTTTAGGTTCAGCATCACCTGTGCTGTTCTGGGTTGCAGCTTGGTTGGTTGTGGTTACAGGTTTGGTTTCTGTGTTAACGGGAAGCAATTATGCAAGGACATCAACTTGGGTGTCTGCAATTACTTCTAAGCAGTACTGGGTTCGGGATGGTGGGATTAACGAGTTTACTTCTGCTGAGAATAGAACGGACAAGACTAGCAACGCAAGTGCTGCATATTCATCAGTATCTAGTGATCAGAGAAGTGAAAGGCACGAAGATAAATTGCAGCAGAAAATGGTGGGTAGTGTTCATCATGAAATAGAAGCGACTGATGGTTTTGTATTGAGTCCTGCTGCTCCACCAGAGCTTCCCGCAGAGAGTGTTGAAATACAAGATGCTGGAATACATGTATATTCATCTTCCAACTCTTTCTCTCTACTTAACTTATTCTCACTACTTCATGTACAGCTCTTTTATATTTACAAATAATTGTTTTAGTTTTTCTATTCTCTTATTTTCTTTCCAAGAATTCTACCCCCCCTGTGAATCTTTATTTGGAGGAACATGCAGATACTAGTGACGCTTCAATAGGAAATATGATAGGCAAATTCTGATGAATTGTCATACGTGCAACAAGAATTCAGAAAATTCTGAACGAATTGTCACCCATTTAATAGGAAATCTATGCTTTTTTTTTGTTATATTAAAATATATGTAAAAGTATAAACTGGAACATTTCGGAGGAATCTTAGTTCAGGATAAAACTGGGAAGGGCTTTTCTTGTGATACTCTGAATCTGTTCCTTCTGTGTGTTCAATAAGTTGTTGGCGAATGCAGGAGGAGAAACATAAAGGAGCAAATGAATCCATGGATGGGAATGAAACTCTAACTAAAATTAAGAATGACCCAAGAAAATATACCAAGTTAGAGAAGCTTGAAGCTGGTCTTGTTAGAGCAAGGAAGGCTATACGAGAGGTAATTTGGAATGGTAGCAAAGTACCCGACAAAGATTACATTCCATACGGTCCAATTTACAGGAATCCCCAGGCATTTCACAGGTATATATGTAAGTTCATTTCAAGCCCCTATGATTTTCGTTATTTCTGTCAGTTCAAAATGTCAAATTTTCTCTTGCAGGAGTTACATAGAAATGGAAAACCAGTTCAAAATCTTTATCTATGAAGAGGGAGAGCCACCATTATTCCATAATGGTCCATGCAAAAGCATCTACTCCATGGAGGGCAATTTTATCAACAACTTGGAAGTGGAAAACAGTATGAGAACAAGAGATCCTGATAAAGCTCATGCATTTTTCCTTCCTTTTAGTATTACTATGATGGTGCAGTTTGTATACGTGAGAAACTCACATGACTTCAGCCTCATCAAGCAAACTGTCGCTGATTATGTCAATGTCATAGCACAGAAGTACCCATACTGGAATAGAAGCCTTGGCGCTGATCACTTCATGCTTTCTTGCCATGACTGGGTAATACAATCACCAATTACTTGGAGAAAATTTCTTGTCACACTGGAATAGAATTCCTGGCAACTGATTTTGTTTCTTTGGCGTGTTTCAGGGGCCAGTCACCTCTTCCTACATTCCATACATGTACAAGAACTCAATCCGAGCTCTCTGCAATGCTAACACATCTGAAGGGTTCAACCCTTCCAAAGATGTATCCTTCCCAGAAATCAATCTCAGATCAGGAGATACAAAGGGCTGCATTGGCGGCCCCTCGCCATCTCACAGGCCAATTCTAGCATTCTTTGCTGGCGGGATGCATGGTCCTATAAGGCCAGTTCTATTAGAGCACTGGGAGAACAAAGATTCTGACATACAAGTTCACAGGTACCTGAGAAGAGATGTTTCATACTATGACATGATGAGGAAAAGCAAGTACTGCATCTGCCCTAGTGGGTATGAAGTTGCAAGCCCAAGAATTGTTGAAGCACTGTATTCAGGGTGTGTCCCAGTTTTGATCTCTGACAACTATGTGCATCCATTCAGCGATGTTCTCAACTGGAAATCATTCTCTGTGGAGGTTCCTGTGAGCAGAATTCCTGATTTGAAAAAGATTCTAATGGATATATCATCAAGGCAGTATATAAAGTTGCAAAGAAGAGGCCTGCAAGTGAGGAGGCATTTTGAGGTAAATTCACCTCCAAAGAGATTTGATGTATTCTATATGATCCTTCATTCAGTCTGGCTCAGAAGATTGAATGTCCGGATTCATGACTGAATCACATTTGACTATTGGAGACCCAATCATAATCACTCCACGAAAAACACAACCAAGACTTACCAAGACTAATGAAGCCAGCTTCAGGTTGATACGTTGCAGATTTATTGCAAGAACAATGAGTATATCCATACATTCAATCATACGTGTAATAATGATGGAGAATTGCATGAACTTCCTTAACTTGACAAATGAGAGATCTAACTGTTTCCAGATTCTTTCCCTGCTCGACACTTCCTTAAGTGTGAAATTTTAGTCAGTGATGTAATCCATTCCTCTCCCTTCTCCGATTCCATTTGAACACTTGGTAGGATGAAGATGAACCAAGTGGTTGAACAAGCTCCCCCAAACAGAGAGGTTAGGAGATACCATTGCAAGAGAAATTTATCAATCTAACATTTTGAGGCTGTAGTTCCTTGCATCTCTATTTTCCTTCTTTAATAAATTTTGCTCACACAGAAACAATGGATAATAGGAGGACCAGTTCCTCTTTAACAGGTTGGTTTTCCTTCTGACACGTGAAAGAGTACCAAAAAAACAAGGCTTTTAGTACAATCCTTAATCTTAGTACTATTTTTCCCTCTATGTTTCATAAAGACTATTTTGTAGCAACATGTTACAGAAGCCAAAAACCGGTTGTAACATAACAAATAAGCCTTTTACAACTCAAACAAACTTTCTTTTAAGTACATGGGATTGGGTTAGCTAGTAGAACATTTATAAGGTACAAACAACCACATTCCAATAGGAAAGAGACACAGGTAAAACCCATCTTACTTGATATATTTACAACAGAGCCGCAACAATCGACTAACTTCCCCATCGTCTGGACGATCCTCTCCAGTAGCATTATTCTCTGCAGTGCTTTCTTTCTGGTTAGTCCACTTATCGAAGATCTTCTGCATTCTGCTCAGCTGTCGCAAGAGTCAAGGGAAACAGTTCACACTGAAAACAACTCAAAACAACAAACTTTATAGCAGTCATCACAGTAACACTAAGAACCACCCTGTAAAGACTGATGTGGTAAGTGGCACGCATTATGAAACATGTAAGAGTTATAATTGACATCAGAACAACTACAGAGCACCAAGTGGTAGTTTCACTTAATGAAAGATTTTTGTAATTAGTAAGATGTATTAGGATACAGATGCAGTCACGGTAACCAATTCTTTAGTCTTAGTGCTACAACTCGTCTGGTCTTTGCTGGAATCCTCTACCTGATGATCAACAAGGTCCACTTCAATAAAATCTGACTTGTCAATTAGAACAGATACATAGCGATGCAGCATCAAAGAACTTGTAGCATCATCTAGAACTTGAACAAACAGTCTTCCTAAGACACTCCAGAGCGCGCAACGTGCTTCCATGTCACCCGAAACAAATGGAATGATATCAAGAAGAGCCTGCAACAATGACAAATCTATATGGAGATTGGAGCCCCCTAGATGTTACTTCTGATTAAAAAGATACTTTTGAAATGAGAATACAAAATGAAAATGCAAGCTTTGCAAATTTAAGATACCTTGTGAAACTTCAGCAGCTATATCTGGCACATCAGTCATCATATTTGCAATCAGGACTACGGCTGTTACACAAGAGCTGGATACCTGTCATTGCATCATGAAGGAAAAGGAGCATTTAGAGAAAAATTCAGATAACCTCTATGCAACTTCATTTTGAACTTGAGGGGTAGATTATTCATGGTAAACATTCTTTTAATCGAGTTTTCATATGATCTTCTCTAGCAATCATCAAGCAGCAGAACATTGTCTTTTTTTTTTTTTTTTATTAGCATCCAATAAAGGACAAGGGGATCTTAATCTTGATAGGCATTCAACAACTGCATCAAATTCAATAAAATTTTCACCAATTCAATTGAATGGTGAAATGAAATTTAAGACCAAGTAAAGCAGCAAGTACAGCGTATTAAAAAGAAAATTCAGATTTTTTATAAGCTTGAGGGGTGGCGTACCTCAATTTTATCAGGAAGTTTGACCAGTTCAAAAGTTAGCTGCAAAAGTTCCTTACTTGAAGAGATTGCTTGTGAGTAATTTTCAGTAACAGAGAGTGCTTCTATCACTTGAAGAATCATATCAAGAACTGAGAACCTGAAGCAGAATACGACTCTCAGATTAAATACAGAAAGAACGAGATCAGAGCACAACACCTTAATGTAAAATACTATTTGCAACAACAAACTAAGAGACAAAGTACATAAGAACATTTGGAGTCAAATCTTAGCAGAAAGAACAATACCTTTCAGGTATCCTTTGGTTGGATAATTTTTCCATCTCACATGACATCAGATTAATCAAAAGCCTAACTAGACCCAACTTTTCCATAGGTGAAAGAAGGGCTTGTGCTACTACTTGCTTGTCTATGATGACCAGCAACAAACCAAGGCCCTATACCAAGCAACAGATTACTATCAGGAAAAGACAAAAAAAAAGAAAAAAAAAAAAAGCAAGAAAATTAAGTTTCTGAGAAAGCTAACATTGAAATCAGAAATAAAGTGATCAATCACAACTCATAACATAAAGTAAAGAGTTACATGACTAGCCTTAAATTTATTAATGCATTCAAAATTGCACTAACAGAAGATATTAATCTTTGATATATAAGAAGTTCATGTGAAGAGAATCATATTTCTTTTCAAAATTAAGGATTTTTAGCAAGACATAGATATTGAATTACACATACTACAGGCTCATCATGCAATTGTTACTTGTCAGAGGGACAAAATCCTAATGAGAGAAAATTTTCCTTTCTCTAGACAATCCAAATTGCTCAACCATGTAACACCAGAAAAAAATAATAATAATAATAACTGATAAAAAAGGAGAAAAGATTACGTGCATACCTTCTCCAATAGTTGGGAGTTCAAAGTGTTTTCTGTGATCCATAAAATACGTTCCAGAATATGTTCCTGTTGCAACGTTTCAACCACAGAACTGGATCCACCACATTGTAGGCATAATGTTAACAACCTGCGTAATTATATTCATGGCAAAGATCATTAATTACAAAACAAGATACTGAACAGTTATGCAGTTAAAATAGTTACTATATCATAGTCATGTGAAGAGTAACTAATTATTAGTACCTGAAAGCTTCACAAAGGCATGGAGAATCATCTGAGAACAACTGATTAACAACTGCATTAACCAGACCTTTAGCAGAAATTATACATTTTCTGGGAACTTCATGGCAGGCTAGATTCGCAAGGATTCCCAGGCTAATCTCCTGCAAATAAAACATACACAGAATAATGCTTGAAAAATTTGCAAAAGCACATTAATATAGATGTCAACATTGTAGGAAGTTGCTTTTAGATGTCATGTAGAAATGGGGATTTACCCTTATCCGAACAGATTGAGAAAAAATAAGGCTAGGTAACAGCACATCAAATAATAGATTTTCCACCTGGACAGAAATATTTCAATTGGTCAGATAAATCAGAGCTTTATACCTTATTCAGTTCTTCAATAAGTAAATCTTAAGCTATCTTAATAGGAAAGAAGAAAGGACTGCCATGAACAAGAGTTCTTATCAGCATTACTTAAAGTACACAAAAAAAGCATTAACAAGGAATGACATTTTTGCATATCTATCAACAAATCAGTGGGCATAATAGTTCTTAAACATGAAATGTTCTTCGTGTACTTAAACTTGAATTCAAATTTACGGGCAACAAATTTAATTCTTCCAGTCCTTGTCCCCCTCTTTTTTAATTCATAATGAAGAAACTAACCAATGAACAATTTGGGGAATTTAAGACGAAGAAGGATCAACTCAATAAGCATGTCAGGGTAAGGAAATCAAGACTCAACATTGAACTTTCACTACTTTCCCTTGTATCATCTTATATACAAGGGAGAAGTAGAAATTAATCTTGAACGTAACAGATACCATCAATTCGGCATGAGTTTTGTTTGCCGCTAAATCCCACAAAATGCAGCCATTCTCTTCCCAAGCCTCTTCACATCCCCATGTTACGTGATGCTCGGAATCATCACCTCTTTCATTATGGTGAGCAAGTCCATCATGGGCATTGTTAACATTGTTAACGGTCTCTGTTTCATCATTGGACAATTTATCAATTCTTGAATCAGAGACAAAGGACCCAGTTCCATCCTGATTACTACAACCATCCTCCTCATGAAGCAGATGCTCATTCTTTGCACTGGTCGGTAGAAGTTTCCGTATGAGAGAGATTACATAGCTGGGATCAACAGTTGAGGGCATGTCAAATAACTGCAAATCAGAAAAAGCAAAAAACAAAATTAACTAGCAGCAGTAATAACAAACACGAAAAACCATTGCATCAATCAAAACTACAAATAAAAACAAGGAATTCCTCGTCCAGGACACCTCTATAGAATATCCATAACATATTGATGGCTATTCTATTCAATATTTTTATTCATTTCTTGGTTGTAGCACTTCAACGCTAAAAGACCGAGGGCGAAAAGCAAGAAGTAATCGGAGATAATGATTTCAGGAAGTGACCCAAATGAAAGCTGTAAACTCAAAGAATAGATATCACCATCGCGTTTAAAGGTCAGGTTTTTAGGGCTTGTCACCTCAGAAGCAGGAGGAGAAGGGTGAAACGCAGCTCCATTCCTTTCTTCTTCTTCTTCTTCTTCTTCTTCGTCTTCATTCAGTGCTCCTTGTCCTCCTTCCATTGAATCTGCCGATTGTGCAAATTTCATAATTATTCAGTTTTTTTTTTCTTTTTTCTTTCTTTCTTCTCAATTTGATTACCGCAGTTTCGCGCTACGAAGTACGACAGTCACTCAAAAATGCAATAGCCTTTTTATATAAATATTTTTCAATGTGGTTTATTTCATAAAAAATTCTTTTTAGCATGGAAAAATATTTTTTCGCTAATTCCATCATAATAATTTTTAAATTTTTTTTCATTCGACGGACCCGGTAAATAACAGTAAGAAAAATTTCTCAACATTATTTTTTTGAAAAAAATTTCTTAAGAAAATAACAACACACCCTAAGGGCATCTCTAACCCTACTTTCATATTTTTACTTTATTTTAAAGTTATTTCAACACCAAACAATATTTTTTTCTCCAACACATCACTCTATTTTTTATTCCAAAAAAAATATATTCTTTTTTTGCCTCCTTTTTATTTTATTTTTTATTAATTTTTAAAATTATATTTTTATACATCAATTTTATTTCACATATTTACTCAATATTACGTTTAATTATTAGTTAATAAATAATACACTACAAAATTTAAATAATTATTTTATCATATAATAATTAATTAAAATTAATTAATTATAAATTATTTAGTAGATTAATAGTACTTAATTATTATATAAATTAAAATCTTCACTTTCACATCTAATGTCAATTTTATCGTATTAAAATTTTAAATGTATACAAAATATAAGAACAATGTCACATTTAGCAAAAGAAATACATTAAAATATGTTTATTTAAAAAATAAAGAACAAAAATAAGTATGAAATACTAAAAATAAATAACATAAAACAATATAAAAATAAATAAAAGTAACTAATAATGTTTAAGGAATTACATTTTTAACTGAAAAAACTATAAATTTTATTTCAAATTTTTTTAATAAAAAAAAACTTTTAATTGAAAGTAAAAGTCAAAAAGAAACTGAAAAAAATAAAAAGAAAAAACTGAAAAAAAAAAAAATTAAACAGCCTCTTGGCACTGGTGATAGAGCAACCTGCGCCATTTTGGCCCTCCTAGTGCCAAAAGGAGATGGCCTAAGAGTCAAATTTTTCTCAAATACAGTTAAGATTCCGATTTCTCAACTCCAACTGTATTATATTGTAGAAGCAGCTATTCTTGTAACTGTAGGCATTGTTCTATTGAGAACTCAAAAAAAGTTTTTCAATTTAGAGGATATCTAAAAGGCACAGAAATGTTTTTTTTTTTTTTTTTTCCTTTTCTTTTGACTTCCTTGATACTAGATCAGAATTGAATTTGAAAGACTACTCTGCCAAACATGAATTTATCATTGTTCCCATTTTCTTCTACTATTTGAAAACTGAAAATGGTTTTTAAATCCTAAACCAAACAAAGACCTCATCTCATCTCATCTTTGCAGTACCTCTAAAAATGCAATATGAATTGAGAGCTGTAAATTCTCATCAGTAATTTTCACTTTTCCAGTGTAGTTCATACGAGCAGTCGCAGATTTACACTAGACTCAGCAGAAGATTATGAAAAAAAATATTTTCATTTCTCACTGGTAGAACAAGTTGTTCGCCTCAATCACTTCTAGATGCCACATCGCCTCCCGATCAGGAAAAGACGAAAGATCAACCATTTTGTGAACCTGAAGTTTCAGAACTAGTAAAAAATATGAACAAAGAACATACTCTTTGATTCATCATCGCAGCTAAGTGAATTAATAATCAGTAACGGATGATGTATATACCTTGATCATGGGCAGCTCTTCCTCGCCCTCACGAATCACAAATATTCCGATGACCATCACATACATTCCTGCAGATATTAAGAGTTGAAGAAAAGAAAAAGGAGCTAAATTCATTGTTTCTTGAAGAAAATGCCCAGAAAATTTGTGGGTATGACGGAGAGACCTGGTTTCCAATCTCTAAGGCGAAAGTCATTGGAAAGAGAAAGCTCGATGACGCCGGTTCCGTCGTCTAAGACGAAATTTCCGTTCTCCGTGGCTGAAACCAAAACACCCTGAAACGGCTCTGTTTAGTTCAACAAGACAATAGGTTTTAGGGAAGAAGAAGAAGAAGAAGGTGATGAAGAATCACGGAAAAAAATTGAAGGGAGACCTGCAACCAGGCGCGCTGGAACAGAATGCCACCAAGGGTCATGGGGGAAGGTGAAGATGTCTGGCTCTTACGAGCTTCCTTGAGCTGCCCAATAAGAAGTTTCAGCGCTGCAAGACTGTAATCCATGGATTTTATCAATTTCCTCTAGCAGAACGTCCAACAAATGAAGAATAAATCTACCCTCTTCAGAAAGGGTAGTGTTTGTTGAATAAACAAGGTTGATTTCTAGGGCTTACCAAACATTTACTCCCAAAAAATTAAAAAAAAAATTTTAAAAAAAAAACTATTCTGAACAAAAAGATTAAAAAATGGGAATTTTTTCTAATTTTTGTAATTTTACATCCTGGTTTTCACATGTTCTATTGAATTTGACAACTCGATCAAACACAACTACAAAAGTTGAATATCAATTATGATACATTAGGTAAGTACAAAATCCGTTAGCCACCAATATCACAAGATATAAACAATTGGAGATTCTGGGAAAAGCTTCCTTTTCTATCATTTTTGGTGAAGCTCAAGTTTAAGGCTAATTTCCCCCATGATTAAATTATTCACCAGTAATCTCTGCACGAGCACTCACCACCTGCAAAAACGTGAAATCCAGATGAATCTCTGATATGAATCTCCCTCCCAGTAACACTTGAGACATGCTTAAAGAATGTATGGCAATCCCCACATAGAAGAACGTTTTTCATGAGGCGAACAGGTCTTCCTGGTCTTGTTGTCAAAAGCCCATAAGTAAGAGCTAATTTAGCACTGTGATAGAACAAAAAATCCTTCTTTTGATGTTCCTCCACTTCATGAAGAACAAAGCTCGTGTCAGGTGTGTACCCTTTCTTTATGCATTCTAAAATAAGTATATCTAAGCCACTGTAAATGTCTCTGGTTTCAGGGTGAGACCTGTCTCTCACATAAAATGAATGAACTCTGTTTTGATGAATAATCCAGCTTCGACTCGGGTGCTTCTGAAACCCTTTCTCTTCCATCTCCTTTCTAACCCGTTCCGAACAATTCCATCTCCCAGATGCAGCATAGAGATTTGACACTAGTATATAAGTAGACGGATCTCGTGGTTCAATCGCAAGAAGTTGCTTTGCAACCACTCTTCCAAGACTAGCATGTGATCTCAATCTACAACTATCAAGTAAAGCTCTCCACACTGAAGCATCAGGCTTAAAGGGCATATTAGAAATCATTTCTTCTGCATCGTCATAGCATCCCCAATAACCCAGGACACCAACCAAGGAAGCATAATGTTCTGAAGTGGGCTCTATGCCATAGTGGCTTTTCATGGAGAGAAATAAACTACGGCAAGCATCAACCGAGTTTGAAGAGGTATGTCTAAAAGCCGATAGAACCAGAGAAAGAGTTAAAGAGTCTGGTTGAACACTCATCTTCTCCATCTTAAATAAAACATCTAATGCATCATCCCCTTGCCTGTGAAGAAGATAAGCTGTGATCAAACTGTTCCATGACACGATGTCATGTTTAGGCATAAGATTAAAGAACCTTATCGCTTCCTCCATGTTCCCACACTTGGAATACATGCTAAAAACAGCATTCCCAACACCTATATCGGATAGAACACCAGATTTAATAGCATAACTATGCAATTGCTGTCCCATTTCAAGGAAACTTAACGTTCCACAGATGCCTAGTATAGCAGTCAATGCAATTTCATCCAAAATCCAATCTCCTTCGGGTAGTGTCTTGGAGAAGAAAGCCAATGCCTCATCAGGCTGTCCATTCCGGGCATACCCACAAATCATCGATGTCCACACCATTAATCGGTTCTGTCCATAAGACCATTGAGAAAACATCTTTTGAGCATTGGCCATTCTTCCATATCTAGTGCACATATCAATTAATGCCGCTTCAATCCATGGATTGGATCCAAAACCCGACTTAATCACGAATCCATGTATCTGCTTGCTGATTTTTATTTCTGAGACCATTGCACAAGCATTAACTACACTAGTCAAGGTGAAATCTGATATTTCCATGCCATTCTCCACCATTCCTTGGAAGAGTTCTAGTGCTTGCAACCCTTCCTCATTTTGACAAAACCCTGCCAAAAGAGCATTATAAGAGATGTAGTTCCTATCTGGCATCTGTTCGAAAAGCTTCACAGCTGACTCCACCATACCAAACTCTAGGTACCCAGTTACCATACAAGTCCAGCTAATAACATCTTTTACTGGCATCTTCTGAAACAGAGTCACCAAATTGCTCACGTTACCACAATTAGTATAAAACTCCAAAAGTGCATTATTAACACTCAAGTCCAATCCATACCCAATCCTGAGGGCATGACCATGGACTTCCCTGCCTTTCATCCAATCTAATCCATTTGCTGATGCAGCCAAAAGGCTCGAAAGCATAAACTGGTCAACTCTAAATCCATCAATTCTCTGCATTTCAGCAAACATCTCAAACGCTCTTTTATGCCACAATTCCTTCACCATACCCGCTATCACAGTATTCCAAGATGTCAAATCTCTTTGTGACATTTCATCAAACACTTGCAACGCAACGTCAATACATCCAAATTTGATATGCATTGCCATAAAAACATTGCAAACATAAGTGAACGAACAGTATCCGGATTTTATCGCTAGACACTGAATTTGGGCACCCAATTGCGAATCCAGAAGCCTTATACAAGCCGTTACAACAGCGACGAACGTGAACTCGTTGGGCTCAACGCCGGCGCGCTTCATCCGAACGAAAAGCTCGAGAGCATCGAATTCTCGACTGGATTTCGCGTAAGCGGAGATGAAGGCAGTGTAGGAGACGACATCTGGAGAGGGCAAGTTGCGGAATAGCCGGCGTGCATCGGATACGAGGCCCAGTTTGAGGTAAGCAACGATGAGGGCATTGGCCAGGAAGGTGTCGTCGCCGGAGAATTTGGAGAAGAAGGCATGGACCGCTCTGGCCAGTTCGACGTCGGCGTGGCTAACGGAAAGGCGGAGGAGGTGGGTATATTGATCGGAGACGGCGTCGGAGAGGGCATTGTAGGATATGGGGAGGGGTTCTGAAGGGTGGGTTGTCGGATTGGTGGTGGTGAAGGTTTGAAAAGAATGGGTCGTTGAAGAAGAAGATGTTAGAAGTGTTGATAGATTGAAGGAAAGGTGGCGGCGCCAATGATGATGGCTATGTGGGCGAGGAGGGAAGAAGAAGGTGAAAGGGGTGGTTAAGGCCATGAACGACTGGCGCCAGCATATCTGATGATATCATAATAAGTTCCCAGTTACTAGATACTACTCGGAAATGGCAATCAATGCGTCGCGGCTGATTTCAAGTTAAGAGATAATTTAATGTTTTAAAACATTTTAAAATGCCCAACTAAAAATAATTAACAATATTAGGGCAATTTCATCGTCTGGCGTTAAATATAATAAATGTCCGCTCAGGTGTTAAGTCATTTTTTATTAAAAAAATAAAAAAAATAGTCTGCAGCGCATTAAATGCGTTGTAGAAATTTGGTTACACCATATAAAGGGGTTGTTGAGCGCTCGATCTGCACCGAGCGCTCAACACCCTCAGAGCTTTTTTTTTTGGTGATGATATGGCATGTTGGGGCGCCAGCTCAGCACTCATTGAGCGCCCGTTGGGGTTGCCCTTACTTCAAAGAAATACTCAAAATTATAACAACACATTTTTTATACTTACACTTAGCTTTACTTTTAAGGTGCATGCGTATTTTAAAATGTAGTATATCCAAGAAAACTGCAATTCCAACTAATTACACAAAGGCACCCAATAGACAAGAAAAACCCTAGTGAGGCCACAATAATTTTTCAGCCTCATTTATAAGATTTGAAGTCCTCCTCTCAAGTATGGGAAGATGCCTAGTGAGTCATCTACCTTATTGGCCATTTGCATTTCATATTTGTTGAATTAGAATGCAATGCAGTGACTTTAGAGGCTTGTAGATACAATATTATAGGTGATCTTTTGTTTATTAAACCCTTGGATCAAGAAGGTCACAAAAAATTCTTTTTAGAGTATGCTTCCAATTTCTAAAGTTCACTTCATGGAGATTGTAAAGAACATATTTTAAATCTTCTCTAGATATCCTCAAGTCATTCGAAATATCAATAAAAACTTTTTTTTTCCTAAAACAACCATAGAACATAGGAATTACCTTGAAATATTTCTTTCCTTAAGTTTAAATTTTGGGTATAGGTTCATGGACCACCTTGGGATTGCATAAGTAAACAAGTGGCGACTAGGAATTGCATAAGTAAACAAGTGGTGACTAGGATTGGCTAAAAAGATTGGCAAACTAACCATGAAGCTTTTGCCTACACATTCCCACAATCAATCCTTTTCTTCCTCTCTCTCCCTTTCAAATATGGCTTGGCTTAGGGAACTAGTTAGTTGTGAGTTTTTCATGACATTCTTAAAAACACATCACCAACATCATTCAAGTATATAACACAAACTGATTACAATAGGATGCAGTGGCTTCAAGATGAAAAACATTAACATGCATGTAAGCTTCTCATGAAGACTTCCATGGCCACTCATGGGACAACATGGAATGACAAATAGAATTTTGAAAAAACAGGATGACGTAGCAAAATGCAACAATAAGGAGTTTCAAATCTTTGGTGGTTTAAACAAAATCTACAAAGAAATCTTGGCATGTTGATGATGATGTGGTTAAGAGTAGTGATGCATTGTTTTCAAATCATGGATTTTGAAGAAAAATCTAGGGAATTCAAACCCACAAATCTTCTTCAATAGTTCAAAAAGACAATAGCATGTCTCAAAATGATAATAAAAGAGTTTTGGAAAATATAGACATTGAAGTGCTAGTGTACAACGTTGACAGTTTATAGGCAAATCAAATTTGCTTGGTTAGAAGATTTTTGTGTTTATAAAGGGAAAGCCACATGGATTGACCTAGCGTAAATGACCTCTAATCTCTATGTAAGACTAACTATCCCACTTTCCTTTTTCATTTTTGAATTAGATTTGAATCTCTTATGTCGCAACCCACCCCATAAAGGTGACGTCACGACCGGCACATAATACCATATACGCTACACCTACGTATATACTACTATGTCAGCCTCTCACAGTTAATTCTACTCAATATCCCTACCGAAATTTTGACAGAGTCTCCTCTAAAACTTTAACTTATCCCAAAAATTTCGTCACCTGATAAACAATATTATGATCCACAAATATACACAGTATATTTCATATATCATTCACAAATCAAAACTATTTTCTACTCTCATCTTAGTGAAAGTAACCTGATATCTCTCTGGTGATATTACATATACAGTGATAAGTATAATTATACAAAAGTAAAACTAAAGAAAACAGATAAGCCTACGCACATAGTAAAACTCGAAGAGCTGTCTACTCTTCTTGCGCTGGCCTTTTTCCTTTTCTATTGGTTCTTAAAATGTTAAAAAATTGAGTGAGCTACAACATGCCCAATGAATATTCTTTATTTAAGGCATTTAGATGCATTTAAATAAACATGCAATTTCTCAAAATAGATAAAACATTTAAATTCATCATGCACATTTAAGCCATACATACATGCATTCAACATAGTGCTCATACTGATTTAAAACAATCATGCACCTCCTTATCCTTCCATTTAAAACAATTATGCATCTCCTTATCCATC
>JAJIYU010008800.1:0-17610 GCA_030144865.1 Tinospora cordifolia | reverse complement strand
AATCCTATAAATTATTTTCCTCAAGAAAACACATTTTCCTAATACTTTCATGTGTTTTCTCTTTAAAATTTTATTTTCTCAAATTATTTTTATTTTCTTTAATAATTAATCCAAAATTGAAAAAAATTTGAGAAAAATCTTATATTTTCTCATTAAAATTCTAGAAAATACATAAAGTACATAAATGTCGAATCCGTCAATCCGATGCCAAAAGTGTGAGTCGTCACAAAATCACTATATAAATATATGAAATACACCTTTCCTATTAAGCAGGCTTTAGGTGGTACATTTTAACCTATATTTGAAACAACTTTCAAAATGGACAGTCTTTTTCATACTTAGCTTCGTATTTTAAAAAAATTATCCAAACCTGTTTAAAAGGGTCGAAGAAAACTTTTGTGTTCACAGATGATGGTCTTAAAGACTAATAGAAACCAAACTAAACCTATTGGTGAAAGTTGATCATAGTTTGTATCATACACATACACATATTATTACATGATTAATTGTAATATTTGCCAAATATTTGTTATAATTTTTTCAAAAAATTATAAATTGAACAATGCAAACTGATAAATCTACACCCAACTAGAACTAAACTGAGTTGACATGATTTGACCCATGCACAAAACAAGAATATCAGAAACCACAAGCAATATGCAAGAATACACATGCTTCAAAAATCCAAACCTCATCATGCGTATCATGAAAATTTAATTTTTTTTCCAAGCTTAAGGGAAAGCCAGTATGGATTTCATCGAGATCTGTACGACATATTGGCCGAGCCATACCAACAAGATGGGTTTCTTCTTTGTTTTGGAAAAAAATAAGAGATGGAATTTCAAATCTCAAATTCAGTGTTGTGCATCAGAGTGCTACTGCTTGAACCTAGGAATTTTCAAATTTACTCTTTTTAGTGTTCATCTACAGATTTTTTGTTTTTTTTGTTTTTTTTGTTTCTTTTGACAAAGTATTCTATCTATTTTGAAATGGACTGAAAAATGTTTTTTACCTCTGTTTTTTCCTCGTCACGATTTACTTGAATAGGAGGAGAAGTTTGTTTCTCAAATTTTTTTACACTAATTTGAAATTAGAGACATCCAACTGAAAAAAGAAATTATTAACCACTTGCAAGTAACTTTTTTTTTTTCTTCAAATGTGCATTGTTTGCAAGAGAATCTCAAAAACATTTTTAGCCATTCACGCTAAAACTTTGTAAGTATTTAGAGCACTTTAAGAACAAAAGTGGCAGTGATGAGAAACTGCAATGGTAGCGAAAAGAAAACCATGCAGGCTATGCTACCCAAAATGGAGCTCAGGTGGCATTGGGTCCCTGACAGCCACCCAACTTGGGGGCGTTGGGGCACGTGGAAAATTCTCCGAACATGAATATTATAATTTGAAATTGGAGATCTTCAACGTCCTTCCAACGCAAAATAGATTTGGAAGCTGAAGGATTCAGAACTAAATGTTTATAACACAGCATAGTAAGAAGATGAATGCTTTCCTTTTGAAGATGCATCACTTCAAAGACTTAAGTGAAGCCTCGGATTCATGCTTTTCAGACACTAACATTGATTTTCATACTACATATTTGGCACATGGTATGAGTCCTTTAAGATAACTAATAAACTCAACAATCATCTACAATCTAAGCCATTGCACTGGTTTCTAACAAGAACAAGGAATTGCGATGGTGATAAAGGTTGAGAGGCAAGTCTAATAATAATGAAGAGGCACAAGAAAATGATGATGATGATGATGTGCATGATGGCACAAAGGGACTAAAGATTTAGAACTGGATCATCATCACTGACAAATTGCCAGGGAAAGGCAAGGTAACAATTATGGCAACAGCAATTGAAACCAATAAAAAGTGCATCTTTTGCCAATTTCTTGTAATTAGCTAAAATATTACCTGCTGCATTGCCTGTTTCTGCTACAAATCCCGGCTCGTATACTCCCAGTAGCCGCTGGCTGTAGGCACCTAAGATTGGAAAAGCCTCTCAGCCACTGTTGGAAATTTAAGATTACATTATCCCGGTATTACAACATTGGGAATGGCATGCAGATCTCTCCCATTTCGGGAGTTCCATCTTCAATATGTTAGTGCACCTAATACTCGTGCTGGTCATTAGGTACTCAGGATATATATAGCAACAGGAAAAGCTATTTTATGAAGAAAGCTCGCCATGGAATTACTGTTAAAGGTGCCGACAGATCAAGTGTCTTCAACATCTGAAATATCAGCAAACATAACATATCATTCCAGCTCTCATTCAAATCACATGAAAATCGTGTCCAGCATAAGCAGAGAGTCATTGGAGAAATAAGGGTTTCAAATTATGCTACTAGTTACTAATTCATCCATATATTCAAAAGATATAGTTTCCTTGTGTTGGATATATCAGCTGAGGCTACATCAATAAAAGTGCCAATAGCAAGAAAACATAAGTTATTGCTGGCCTTAATCAAAACCTGTCCACAGGAATGATGAAAACAAATGCTGCATAGAATTGAAGAGGACAGCGAAAATGATTGGTTAAGATTGTCACTGTCAAGAGTTCCTTGGCTCATTGGCAATCATCAACACATGCAAGTCCAATCTATAACAAAGATTCAGTATATTGACAATAGCTATTATATCTTACACAGTCCAAGTAATTTCAATAGTCATAATAACTTAATTATGTTGTGCTCTTTCATCTGGCTTCTATAAAGAGACATGTCATGCAAAGACCTACTTAACTTAGATCATATTAAGCTATGGTTGAGTCCCAAATTAATCTTAAAATCTTCACTAAATTAATGTTGCACTCTTTACCATTCAAATTTTTAACTCATCTGTGTAATTATAACATGAAATTCAATATACCGCACACTCCTGTGAGATAGCATCAAATATTATATTTGTTGTTGAGGACTGGCATTTCAACCTACAAGAGATCAGTCATATAAGAACTTTATGATGGAAACAATGCAAAAAAGTACAAATGACAGTTTAAAAAAGATGCTGGCAGATCCTACAAAGTTAGCCACAAAATCCAAATCCAGTAAAACTGTGATTCAGACGATATGCCACAGCTTTATTTGGCACCAACAAAAAGCTCTAAATCCAAAGATAACATCCTACTAAATGAACAATTCACTACTAAATCTTATGCGGTTACACAAGCTTTCCTTGTACACATTCTAGCAAATCCTCAACTGTTCAATACTTCTGGAGCACACAACTAAAGACCGTGTTCCAATGATGAGGAAAAAACAAAAAGAGATAAAACAGAACAAGTCGCTTCTAAGTTTTATTGAGTTTTCCTTGGAAACAGAACATAAAGAGCATCTGCAATGCAGAACCATAACTAGGATGAATTACAGAGAACGCATCAAAGTCCCTTCCAGGTTTAACAGGCTCTACGTGGCAACCCAAGATAAAAGACCCGCTGCCTCCCTGTGTGCATGGGTGCATATACATATGAATAAATGATTCATATGTATAAATGCTTATGAATAAATGCTTTTATTCCCTTCCATAAATTCTTTGAAAATGATGACTTAAGAGGGATCAACATGATACTTTCAAATGACTCAATATAGATTTTAAGGTTTCTATCGGAGTTATTTTTCAAATTTTAAGGTAAAGAAGAAGGTTGACATGGGTCCAAAGTAGTGTTGTCAAGGCTGCAACTAGCCTTGGCTAGGCCCTTGAAATAATGAAATAGCATCAGTCTCACCTATGCCCAAGGAGGGTTCTTCCAACCATTCATTGACTCCATCATAGCTTCTACAACATATCAACATTGAAAATTTATTGCTAAATTTTTCTTTCAACCAAAAAAGGTCGTGTTTCCTTTTTATATTATACAAGTTTAAAAAAAAGGCCAAAAACTATATATATACACAATATCTATTAGGAGACCAATGAATAAATAAATAAATTTAGAATGGTCTAAAGAAGGATATAGTTCTAACGGCCTTTCATACTTGTGCTTCAATTGAGTTCTTGTCTCTTTCCAATCTTCACTTTGATCTTGTCACAGTCTAGGTGAGTGTAGCCCAAACAAAGCCAAGATGTCGCACAGGTGAGTAAAAAATATATATATATATATATTTATTGGCAGGCCACTAGATAATTAATTAATTTTTTGCAATTCTATAGATAATTCATATACAAAATTATATATATACCTATTTGTATTTCATAATAGATGTTAATGTTTCTGTGAGTTGATAAAAAATTACTCCTATCATTCAAATCATGTTCACAAAACATTAATTTGTGTGACAAATGAAAAGAATAGACGTGGAAACATGCAGTCAACCAACACATTGGGTTACACCTCAACCATCTCATATCAATTATCTGGTTATGTATTTCTTAAAAAAATACAACAGCGTGTCCACTTTCAGCTAATAGAATGAGCCAAGGTTGATGGATTGTGAATTACCATTATCATTGAGATCAACAGAGAGCCCAATGCACTTGGCTTGGTCCTCATTTGAGTTGCCACTTGAGGGAGCATGTAGCAATCTAGATTCAGGTGGGGAGCATGTACTACTTCGGCTTGATTGCTCATTTGGATTCTGACCCCTCATTTGATGATTCAAGTACATCTCTAAGCTAGAAGAAGATGATGCCCCAATCTTTTTTTTTATTTTGAATCTTCCTCTAAAGGTAAAACAGGCAAAAAGAAAGGAAGGAAAAGAGTGAAATTGATGTTTTCAAGGATGGTTGAATTCATCCACAAAGAAACTTTAATCAAGTCAATCAACTGTCACAATACCTGTCTTTTCTCTTTTCGAGGTATCTTTGTAGAGACGCCTTTCTGCTTGCTGGGCACTCTGCATGAGAAAGAAAAAAAAAACATCAGCACAGATATGAAAAGACCATTAAAATAAAATCTAAGGCTGATATCAGCTATCATTCACAAACTTATTTACTTGATATTGCATATCCCTTTTTGCTTCAATTAGAAAAGTTGACTTAGCTGGCAAAATAGCAACATTTATAAAGTTTGAGATAAAATTTTAAACGTCTACATGCATAGTCCCTTTGAGGTGGGTTTTAGACTATGCAAAAATATTTCATGACAACAAAGGAGCAGTACATGTCCATACCATGGTCAAGTTCTTGAGACAGCATTCCTTCTTCCCTGTAATGCTGAGAGTTTTCAACTACTGCAGTGAAAATCACACCACATATTAATGGGAAAAGCATCCAGTACTCCATGAGTTACCACTTTGAACAGTGCTGTGAGTTCAACGAAAAACATCAACATCCAAGATTGTTTCACCGTCACAATGTAAGAAGTGCATTTTGCATTCAGCAGCTCTCCCTATCCATGGTTTAATCCAAGATTATTTAGGATGGTCACTCATGGACAAGTGAGCTGGCCAGAAGAAGGTGACGAGTTCAAATTCCACATGTGAAACACATTTATTAACTCAAAGAGGAAAAATAAGATCCACCATCTGTGACAGAGCCTACCATTTTGATTAATGGGAGACGCTGCAGCAGAAATAAGGCCTGGTCTGATCGACTCTGTTTGTAGTTGGCGTGGAAAGAGTCTCAGTGCTACAGTTGTAACAGGGGGAGAATCTTGAGGCAGATTGGCAGGGCTTGCTGCAAGTTGCATGATTTCTCTTGCCTAAATGTCAATCAATTTGATCAGAAAACCAAAAAATTAAGGGATTTAGGATCAGATGGAGACAAAAGAGACAGAGTTCATTACCATGTTAACAGGAATGCCATCATAAACATTCACTTTGCCACAATAGAATATTGTCATTTGACCAACCATCTCATCCATTGAGATCATGTTTCTGTAAATATTAATAATTTCAGGATCAATTTATTCTTACAAACACTTCTAACAGCATTGACACATACATTGTTCCAGGCTACTAGCAAAACGTTTAAGATGTATCACCCATATTGAAAAGTTATGACATCATACATAAAATGGAAACCCAATAATCTAATTTAAATATGATGTCGTAGATTCAGCACAAGCATGATAATCCTGGCTGATCTTTCGAAGAAACAATATCCCCATCTAATCCCTTTCCACCTTCTAATCACCATCCATGATGGTCAATAAACCATTCAAGTTTTTAAAAAATGATCACCAAAAATCAATGCAATATTAAGTAAAGAACCAGGAATCTATTAAGATGCACATAGAATTTAAAAAAAAAAAAAAAATCATTAAAAGTATATAGTAAGTATTGAACTTCTAAAGGAATAAAACCCGTCGAGACTTGACTGGAAACCCGACTGTGATAGAGTGTCCACTAGAGACCATCTGACCTTAAAGAAGAATACGATGAAAAGCACAACCATAAACTTGGCATGACACCAATGGAAGGAACAACTAAAATCTCATCAACTTTGATCCCTTAAAGGCAAGTGCATAGGCTATAAAGTCCTGAAGCCACTGATGATAAAACTGCCAATGGCAACAATTAGATGGGCACTCACAAGCATCACATGATCTTGAGCTAAGTTTTCAACCAATGGCTCTAATATTCTACCTTTCTACTCGATGGGGAAAGCCAAACCTAATAGATTACATAAGATGTTGCCTGCACGCATAGATGAGCTTTTAAGGAAGAATGCACTCCAAACCATGTGACCATTTAAACAGGGCGTATAAGATGGCATACCATGAATATGTGTAAGCTCACATATAAGAACATTTCCAAGACCCTATGACCAAGGAAACATGTGAAAATGAGTAAAACCAAGATGCACATGAAGTTCCAAGAAAAAACACGCATGAGCTTGATGGAAGGAAGGAAAAAAAAAAAAAAAAAAAAAAGACCTGAGCTTCTAAAGAAGCAAGAGAAGATGAGTTCAACAAGAACGCCCATTTTAAGAATATAATAAAAAAAAAATGTCCACTCATAGTACCCACATGGACTATAATAGCATGGGATAAGCTTTTGGAGTTTTACGGTCAAGCTCAAGGGATTTTGATAAGATGAATGGTTAGAAAACAAGAATATGAGCATCAGCATTACCCACCACTAGTAGGCCCAAGATCTATATAAACAACCATCCTCCTATTATTATAGAGATGTCCGCCTTAGTATGCCTCAGGTGCACCTTGAGGCAAGTGCACCTATGGTGTCTCAATACTTGAAAGACAAGGTCCTTTAACTCAAGCATGCACCTTATGCACCTAAGTGCATCTAACTTTCTTCCTCTTCATTATTTTCCAAAAAAAAAAAAGGAAATAAGTATTGTATTGAATATATTTTTCCTCTTCTTTGAATAAATCTACATTATAAACAAATAAAAAGTATAAAACACTAAAGAAAACTTGTGTTCATGGTCTTAAAATTTGATGAACTTCGCCAAAATTAATTGAATTATTTCAACTTTTCAGGAGAAGAGATCGAACTAGAATTCAAATACAGGGAAAACAACAAAAATCGCTGAAATATTCAAAACATTCAGACGAAATTCGTTAACATTAAACAACTTCAATGAAATGTGAAAAAAAAAATGTTATATTTAACTAAATGAAGCAAGAAATGATGAAAATATTAACATATGTATGGAGATTGAGATTGAAGAGGAGACTCAAAAGAGTTTGAATTCACCTCACAAGTTACAAAAATACAAGTTCTATTTCATTATAATTTATATTTTTCTTTATAGTTATTCTTGTTTTCATCATTTTTAATAGTAACTATGCATATTGTAACAACTATGTTTAAAAAAAGAAAAACAAGTTAACTAATTTTTATAAAAATTCTCCAAATGTTTTCCAACTTCTTTGATTTAATTCAATTTTTAAGGATTGATGCTATCCTATGGGATTTTCATTTTTTTTAAAACTCATTCATATTTCAAAGGAATATAAAGTCTCCACTCACATGCAAAACAAACTTCTAAATGTGTTAATGATAACAGAATTCCTTTCAATGTACTTCTTCGATTACACCTTCCACGTTCATTTCAACATAACAAGTAACAAGCATGTTTAATGTGTTTACATTATTTTAATATTTTTGAAGAAAGTTTTGATGTTGGCAGCAAGCTTCTACCATGTTGTTTCATTACAAAATCTCACAAACAACAAGTATAATGATTGAAATAATTGACTAAAACAATACATTATTGATTCAGTCAAAACAATTCAAATTCAGTTGACTAAATTTCACATTTGGTAAGGTAATATTTTTATTTTGATTAAAGCTAACAAACTCACTTGAAGTCGACTAGAATATAAAATATTACAACTTTTAATATTTACAATGACATAGCAATTTGGTGAACAAATTGGAAAGATTTGAGTTGAAAAAAAAAAAAAAAAAAGGAAGAGAAGCATCAAATTCATTGGCATTAGGTCTTCAAATATTAAAAATAAATGAGGTTGGGTCCAGACTCTAGAGGAAGGAGAGTGAAGAAGAGAAGCATGGGATTAAGATGAACAGTCCAAGACTAGGTTTTCTTTTTTTGTGTTCTTTTGGTTGATTTGATTTTTTATATTTCTTTTGGGCTTTCTTTTAAGAATTACCACTGTGATACAACCTTTTCTTGAGAGTTTTTTAGTTTGAAAATTTAGTGTAATTTCTACAAAAATGTTCTGTTTCTCACCTTGTTTCAACTTTTAGTTATACCAAAATGCTATTCTGTTGTCCCTGTTGGGCAATAACAACTATTTTCCACCAATTGCTAAATTTGTCTGAATTCACCAAAACAGTGATTGAGAATTCTCCAACTTAATGTTCATAGACTTTGATTTATCTAGCATCCCGTATAATTAGAACACTGCTATTAACACAGTTGTCAAAAGACAATTCCATTTTTTAGACTAGGAGAGGCAGCAACACCCCTAGAAACCCTTCTAGGGGACAAATGCAACTCCCACGCATTCTCATATCTAACACAATCATTAAAACTGCTTCGCAATTGCTTCATTCATCATAATCTACTTTGATGATGTGCAGGTGCTCAATCTTTAGAATTTTGTTTGTCTAAAGGTATATGCAAACAGGTCTTCCATGAAGGCGTGTAGACCTGCCACTGGTTTTGCTTGGTTGAAGAACAAATGAAGATATCAAAACATAGCTAAGGGATCAAGGCATATTTCCATGGCTTTGTCCCATTTGAATATAGTCAGCCTCACAATGTGCCTAAGTAGATAGTCTAGATTGCCAATCTCATTTTCCATGCCTTGCTTTTCCACTCAATCCACCAACTACCAAGTCCAGTCCTAAGAACATGACTCTAGCGGTTGGAGAACCCAACATGGTTTTTCAATGAAGGCTGATTACATTAATATACCCTTGTTGCAATCTAAAAGGCCTATAAGATGAATAGTTATTTTTATGATTAAAAAAAGTTCTTAACAACAAGAGATAGGCATCATGTTGTATTGCTTACATTTAGTAAGGTGGTACACTTCATATACTGAAGCAAACTTTCACTTTTCATACTTCAACATATACTTCTTGAACAAATTTACTTCGCACAAAACAGGGTTCTTACTAGAGGAAGACTAACACAAATTAAATTTCTAAAACCACACTCAATATTAGCTATAAGGTGCAGATAGGTCCTAGGGTCAATACATATTTGAGTTCCAACTTCGAACATCTAGTTTTCAAGAGTTGATATTGGCGTTACAATTCTTTCTTCTAATGTTGAGAACCTCTCATTATTCCATGTGAAAGCCATACAAGAATAATTGTAAGGTAGAGGAAAATGGCCATCCAAGCACCACCTCGTTTTAACAAATCAATTGTATGTTTGTACGTAAGCCAATTTTAACAAGAATAATTGTACGTAGAAACATACAATTGTATTAGTTCAATATGACATGAGCCTTTTAATTTTATTATTTAATAATTGTAGCATAATTTAGCCATCAAATTACATTTCAAGACAAATATCAACAATCTCGTGTTTAATTATTAACATTGAACAGCTTATAGATACGTAACGTTCAAGACAACGGGCAAGTTAGGTTGGGGTATACACTATTTTATTATTTTGTTGTATTGAACTAATACAAATGTGCTTTTTCCTCTTAGATTTCTCTTATTTGTACAAAATACATTTATCAAAATTAAACGTTTTATTTGTTTATGATTGCAAAATTACTAATTGGCAATGCACAATGAATGCTTGTGAATCCGACAGAAGACAATATTTTATAGCTACAATCCAGTATAAGCTGATACGTGTTCAATGAATAGTAAGTATTAAATCAAGTTTTACCAATTGCTTATTGTAATAAAAATCTTGCCTCACTTTAGTATAATTTTGTAATTGCCATGTTTGATGATCAAAGGACAAAATCTAGATTCTCTAAGATCTTGAGATTAGTTAGATTTGAGATCTTTAGAGTATCTATATAATTTTGCAACATTTGATGATTTTACAAGCTTTCAAAATCTATAGTGGATCATGATTATCAATTGGTAGTCAATCAAGAAGCTTCCAAGAATTTCTCCTACGCGGCTAAATTCTTCAAGAATACATCTTTAAGGGATCTATTTAATTTAACAACCGTTAGCACATTCAAGAAGGATCCTATTTGCTTAAAGTTGAGCATGTTAAGCATCTATATCTCCAAAAATTTGCATCAGACTTAGAAATAGCTCACATATTATAAAAGACAAAATCAGTTTCTACATTCTCAAGATTCTATTTCCATCAGTTGCTGTTTTGACCAAATGGACCAGCTCTATGTTGTCATATTTCTAATTTTGTGGATATTGATTTAAAAATGTTTTTACAACTATTTTTGTTTAACTTAAGTATGATTCTAAGAGTTTTATCCCTTCTGGACGTGTGCTTACTTGGTGAAATACTTGAATGTGTTCTACATCTCTTTCAGTAATCGTCTGTGTTAAAGAGTCCTATAATGTAAGCAATCAGTGTCAAGGTGCTCAAGGCAGAAGAAAGCTCAACTAAAGCAGATTTTGCAAGGAGATCTTGTGTGGTGTTCAATTGCATTTCAAATATTGAAGTTAGCAGTAGTTTAAAGGTCATTGTATTAGTCCGCTCATGTCTGTGATAGTGAATCTTTTCAAGTAGGTGTAGCCCCACAAACATGGGCCATAATGTTGAACTATGTTACCAATCTTGTGTCTCTTTTAGCTATTTCTATTCTTTACATTCTCATTATCACAACACTTAAGGGAAACTATTTAAAAATATTGGTAAGCATCAAGCAAAATGGACCTAACAATAAGCATCTAAATGACCTAAATAACACAGATTCAAAACCTTGATCATGGCTACAACTATGATTTCCAAATCAGTTGTTGTCATTTTGAATGATAGTCATACATCCAAAGATGTTTTCATTTTTTTTTTTTGTTTTTTGGAAACATAAAATCCTAGTTGAAGAGTTTGCTCAATATAAACTAGCCAAAGTTGTGGAAATCACAAACTAAAGAACTGTTTATTTGTGTTTCTCAAAAAATAGAAAAAAAAAAGAGAGAAAATTAAAGAAAACTTGGAAATGTTTTTGGATTGCTTGCATTCGAACAACGCAATCACAATTTTAATACAACTCTAAACTTTTCAAAGGAAAACAAAGAAATAAAAAGAGAAAATAAAAACAAATGGTTGTCTTCTAGAATTTCCGAGCAAGAACTCTCAAAACTTTTTTGTTTGAAAAACTCTACAAAAATCGTTTTGAAAACTGCTTTTGGAGAGTAAGCCCCAGGCCCAAATTACCTAACATGTGAACCAAAAAACTAAAAGTTCAGAAAAAAGTTCTTTTACTTGGAGGGCTAAAAAGATGTTAATGAAATGCAAGCATCAAATCCCTATTCCTTAAACAAAAAAAATTTCGATGACATGAACAAAGAGT
Organism: Tinospora cordifolia; assembly: GCA_030144865.1. Classification (NCBI taxonomy): domain Eukaryota; kingdom Viridiplantae; phylum Streptophyta; class Magnoliopsida; order Ranunculales; family Menispermaceae; genus Tinospora; species Tinospora cordifolia. The sequence continues at coordinate 5,773 of JAJIYU010008800.1, read as the reverse complement.
ATCACAGGTTACAACTATACAGTCACTGTTAGAGCTGCATTTTCCAGGATGATCAGACACCAACATATTGAACACCAGATAAGACCAACCCATTATATTCTTAACTTCTTTTATTGGGGCTAAACAAAAATTACATTCTTTCTCTGATACTCCTCATTTAGGTCTCATCATTAGTGCTCAACAGCTTTTTTGATTGTCCCCGAAAATGCAATTAATCTTCAGATCAAACAAGCAACTATCAGAGGAAAGCAAATAGAGCTAAAAACCTGGGAGAAGCGGTGGCAGCGTGTGTAACGGGAGCCCGGCACGACACGTCACCCCGAAAAAGGGGTTTCGGCGGGTCTCTCCGCCGATACGAAACCGCTTCATTCGCCGACACCTGGATATCGCCGCCGCTCTTTACATTCTCCACACTCAACCGGACCTATAACATAACCAAACAATATAATATAAAAAAACAAAGACCTAATATAAAGAAATAATAAAAGATAAAATAAGATCCAATATTTTACTGAAAACTATAGTAATTTATGACAAAAAAAATCGGAGTTTGAGCTCGAGAGCTCACTTCCGGCGGGCTTCCCGGCTGCCGTGAAACATGGATCCTCTGCTGCTGCTGCTGATGCTCTGGAACGCCGTCGGAATCGGACCTCGTTTCGAGCAGGGTTTTCAGTGAAATCACTTGCTCTATCGCCTGAGATTTGTTCCACGAAGGACGTCGCATTCCTGAAATTCAACTCAATCAAACGGCAACAAACCCACACGTCAGTTCAAGTAGCAAATGCAACGGAATTGTTCGTACCAGAAACCAAAGAAAAAAAAAAAGGAAAACAGAAAATGAGGTGAAAAGAACAAAGAAACCTTTTTCCTTGAGATATCTCCGGCAATCTTCACGCGTCAGCTGCGTTATATCTTCTTCGGTAAGTTGTCCCAGAGGCTTGTCCAGAGCAGACCGGAAAATCGCCTCTGCAGACCTCATCTCCTCCGATTCCGGCGAGAACCCCGCCGGAACCCCTTTTCCCGCTCCAATCCCCAAAAAAATCAAATAAATTAAAATAAAAAATTGGAAGCTTGAGATTTTGTTTGTGAAAATCTCGAGTCTCCAACAGATCAGGAGTCAAAAATTATTTTTTATTTTTTGATTATTTTTATTTTTATTTTTATAAGCGCACCGGGAACTGGAGAGCTAGGGAGGTTTTATCGCGAAGCGAGGCACCCCAGGCTGCCACGTAAAGGTAATTGTTCATTATGCGACCTAATTACTGTTTTACCCTTGTTTTTGACTGAAAATGACTTCGAATGTCCTATCTGTCTGGTGCATCCGTCATTCAACGGTGGGGAAACAATAGTGTGCTTCTCTATCATACTCTGTTCCCTGTTTCGGCCGCACTAGATATTGCCACGTAAGTGTTTTTACGAGGTGGTAATCATCTATTTATTATTTGTTAATCGCTAAATATGTTTTTTTTCTCAAAATATAAATAGAGAATTTCCAGGAGAGGAGTGAGGAGTGGGCCAAGTGGGGGCTCGGCGGGGAGGAATCGCAGAATCCCACTTTTGAAATGTCCTGAGCAGAACACGTGTCAACAGACGCTGACTTCAGATTTGGTCCCCTTCTCGACAACATCAGCGTCATCCCGGGATAACGTCGTCCCTATACCCTACTTTTTTTTTCAACCTCCACGCTACTTACCAAATTTGATGCTTCCCTCTGGCTGGAGCGGTGATCTCTATTTCCAAACTTTTAAGGGAAAATTTTTTTTTATAAATTATATTCTAATGTATTTAGGTGATATTCAACTCTAACTTTAATATCATATAGTAACTTTCTCTTGTTAACTTCAATAAACATATTTTTAAAATATATTTTTACTTTATTTTTATTTTTTTATAAATATATTTTTATACATAAATTTTATTTAAATATTTATTACATTGAATTATTAATTAATTAATAAATAATAAATAATATACTACAAAATTCAAATAATTATTTTATTATATAATAATAAATCATAAATAATTAATTATGAATAAATACAATAAAATATATTTATTTAAAAAACAAAGAACAAAAATAAGTATAAAATAATATATAATAACTAAAAATTTGTAAATAATTAAAGTTTTATCTTAAAATAATATAAATTTTAGTAATTAACTTTTAATGAAAAAACTAGTAACTAAAAATAAAATTTAAAAAATTTGAAATAAAAATAAAAATTAGAAAATTAAAAACTTAAAAAACAGGCATCATTTTAGCGCAAGTGATGGCACTGGGTTGGAGATGTCCTTAGAGGTTGAAAAATTTTTTAAATATTTTTTTAATTATCTTTTATTTTAAAAAACTAAGAATAAAGTTACCAAACATTATTTTTGTCTTATTTATTTAAAATTAAGCTTTAAAAATAATGATTATAAAACCTAATTGTTAAAAAATAATTAAACAAATATTTTTAATAATGTTTGCTATGATTCATAAAAAATAATAGAAATAAAATTATGATATAGTTTGTTATAAGTTAAGATCAGCAATTGTACAGTAAATTAACAATTTTTGCCTCTAGAAGAATGTAAAAAAATTATCTATTATGAACAAAATAATAATTTAACATTATTTGACTGTAAAAAGTTGTTAAAATTTGATGCAAAAGTAATTATTCTAATCATAATTGTTTTTCCAATTACATCATATTTAGAATCTAATGCATTCAATTCAAGCATATTGTATTTTTTAATTAATACAAAATACATTCTTAAGAATTCTTAGCTTTTTATATAAGTAAAGGGATATATGTTTTTGATTGATTTAAGATACTTTTATTTAAATTATTGATTATTCAATAAAATTTTTCATAAAATATAGCATAAGAATTCAAAGAAGTGCAAAAGAGTTTAATAGCATAATTCCATTTTGTCCAAAAGGTACATGAACTCCATAGAAAAAGGGTATCGCTGGATGACATTTTTTTTAGATAATCACCCTAGACATTTTTGTAAAATAACCAAAATTTTTTCATCTGTTTCGTTTTTTTATATTTTTCAAATACTTTATCTAAATTGTGAAATCAGAGTTATCTTTTTTAAAAGTAATTTTTGTAAAAAGAAAAATACAAAAATTATTTAGAAATAAATCTAAAAATGTAATAGAACTGAAATAGTTAAATAAGAAGTAAGAAAGTGAGGTCAATTTAATGACTATTTAAAATATACTAAAATTTTATGATTTCTAAGTCTGTCTATCAAAAATATTTGTTGTGCCCATTAAATAAATAAACTTTTGATAGATACTTTTAGTAATTCCGTGCATAGTTATGTTCAACCACCACTCTGAAATGTCACGCCACCTTGTTTTTCCTGTTATAATAATAATAATAATAATTATTATTATAATAATAATAATTATTATTATTATTATTTGACATTTTTAATACTGTTTTTTTCCTGTTATAATAATAATAATAATATTATTATTATTATTAAATTATTATTATTTGACATTTTTAATACTGACTTTTTTTGGCTTTTATTAAATCCAGTGTCTGTATAGTGGTTATTTAGTGCGCAGAAGGCAATAAAACCGAAACACATACCAAACTTCTTGTCACTTAGCCAATTTATTGGATGAACAAGGCCGAATAGGTCACGTGTTTTTTTGGCCCGTTTTGGCTGGACACATGGCCTGTTCGTTCTGCCAGGATGGCCGATCCATGGTTAGCCGCGTGTCACACCCTCTTTCGTCCATGATGAGCATTACAGCCATGCTAGGCGAACAAAAAAAATGAAGGTGTTAGTATTAAAAAAATATTGTAATATATAATATGACATATATATACATTTAATAATTATAAATATATGTTATTATATTTAATATTTAAAATTAAGTTTCTGTAATATTGCTCTTATTGTTATATATTATTATATTTTTCATACCAAATATGTAAATCAAAATAAGAAAAATAGTTTTATATTCCATTTAAAAATAAAATTTTCTACAAAAATTGTTGTGCGATATCATGGCTTCAGAATAACAATTCGTATCATCGTGTCATAAGTAAATCATATTGTAAATAGGTATGACCCGTATATTACAAACTCAAATTAAACTTAATGATTAATCGTATCAAATTTACAAATTGAAACTAGACCCATCTATTAATGGTGTCATAATCGTATACATATATATAATATATTTAATTTTTTATAATTAATTTTTAAAAATATTTGTTATAAAAATATTAATAAAATATATAAATTATGTTAAAAATAAATTAAATTTTGTTTTAAATTATTTTTTTAATAAAAAATTATATTATCAATAAATTAATAAATATATTATTTTTAAAATAACTTATTTAGAATCTAGCTTTTAATTTATCTATAATCATAATAAACATGCTATTTTCAAGTGTAATAGGTTAACTTGCCTATAACCTAAATTTTAGTAATTTTTAATCACGTTCAATCAGTTTTGACCTAAATTCATTTATATTATGTTGTGTTGTGCCAACATCTGACCACACGAGCTTATAGAGAAAATTTTGACCACTTTGCTTGCAATAGAGACTCCAACATCAATTGAATTGAGAATTCGGTACTTCAGCCTTTTTTGATTAATGGGCAGGTGCTATGCTATATTTTGAATTGCTAAAAAGCATAATGTTACCAGTGAAAATCTTGACTCTCGTATAATGATCAATAGAAAGTCATATTAGATAAGGCCCTGCACAAAAAAAATGTGTGTTCTTTTGCACAAAAAAAAAGAGAAACTTTTCTTTTTATGATTTTAGCTCCTCTTAATTTTTATTTTTTAATTTTCTTAAAATTAAAATAAAAGAGAACTGCGGTTATTTACTTATTTTCCTCAACAAATGGTTATTTATCATTTTCTTAAATAAGGTTTTTTTTTTTTGCTTTCCTAAAACCTAAATACAAGCTTAAAGTGGGTCCCACAGTGTACTCAACCTTCTGAATTATATAAGTAGAAGAGGGGCCGAGGGGGGAACACGTGGTCGACCCAACCGTGGTACGGTCTATAGAGTCAAGTCAGCACTTAAGAGCGCCGAGCACCTCCTCTCTTCGTTCAATCGTAGCCTGCCGCGTGTCCCCTGACCACATGCGTCCTCTCCTGCCCAAACCCACACGTATCGACTCGCCATTCACCGATGTCGCTATCGGTCTTCTGTGTCAACACTCTCAATGCCTCTCCTTTCACAAAAAGAAAATGGTTTGATACGGACGTCTTCTTGTTTGCAGCTGGCGGCAGATCTGCCAACAGTAGCTATGTCCCTCTAAAAAGTTCGCCGAGTGCTCTGCGGACCACGGGGGACCACAACATCCTGTTAAGTGCACCGTCACCATTACAGGATCAGCATTTCTGGCACAGCCACGAGCTAGGAGAACTATCCTAAATTTTGCATATCAAAAGGCTATAAGTTCACAATTTGGACATTTTTAGCTTTTTTTTTTTAAGTATTTCATTTAAATAAAATATAAAATTAATAAAAAAAGTTAACAAAAAAAATAACTAGTTACTATCACGTATTATAAAAAATAAAAGTATAATATAAAATTAATTAAAAAAATATATGCTTAATAGATAATGCAAAACAGGAATAAGAAATTGCAAGTGTAATAGCACCAAAAAGTACAAAAATATTTACAAAATTTAAAATAAGCTAAAGTGATATTATAAGCAATTAAATAATTAATTAGCTTATATAAATATCTTGGTATAAAAGTTGAGACCCATAATAATTTAATTAAAAATAAA
>JAJIYU010008799.1:0-17615 GCA_030144865.1 Tinospora cordifolia | reverse complement strand
GAGGTAAGCTTCCTTCTCATTAAGGGTCACTCCCAGTCTAAAGTCTTCAATTAGTTGGTACATCTGACCCTTCTCCTCTTCATGTTTGTGGAGCTTCCTACTCAATGCATCAGCCACCACATTGGCCTTCCTTGGATTGTAGTGTAACTGGAAGTCATAATCTTTAAGAAATTCCATCCATCTCTGTTGCCTGAGGTTCAGCTCCTTTTGTGTGTAGATATATTTCAAACTCTTGTGATCTGAAAATAGGTCGAACCTTTCACCATAAAGGTAATGTCTCCAAATTTTCAAGGTAAACACTATAGCTGCTAGTTCTAGGTCGTGAGTAGGATAATTTCTCTCACGGACCTTCAGTTGTCTAGAGGCATAGGCGATGGCTTGTTTCTTCTGCATTAAAACCGCTCGCAGCCCACTCAGTGAGGCATCAGTATAGAGAGTGTAGGGAACACCCAGAGTTGGGGTGGTCAGAACAGGTGTCGTAGTTAGCCTCGTCTTCAGTTCCTGGAATGCTTGTTCACATTCCTTATTCCATTCGAACTTTTTCCCTTTTCTGGTCAACTTATTCATAGGTCTTGCCAACTTGGAAAAGTTTTGGATGAACCTTCTGTAGTAGCCAGCCAATCCCAGGAAGCTTCTGATTTCTGTCGTTGTCTTAGGTTGCTTCCAGTTCATGACTGCTTCTACCTTTTCTAGGTCTACAACAACTCCTTCTGCTGATACAACATGACCAAGGAACTTGACCGTCTTCTTCCAAAACTCGCACTTGCTATACTTGCATATAGTTGGTTCCTCCTAAGGGTCTCCAACACGATCCTCAGGTGTTCTAGGTGTTCAGCCTCAGACTTGGAATAGATTAGGATATCATCGACGAATACCACCACAAACTGGTCAAGGTGTTGTTTAAACACTCAATTCATCAAATCCATGAAAGCTGTCAGGGCATTAGTCAAACCAAATGGCATCACGGTGAACTCAAAGTGTCCATATTTGGTTCTAAAAGTCGTCTTGTGGACATCCGACTCTCTGATCCTCAACTGATGATAACCCGATCTAAGATCAATCTTGGAAAAATGAGTGGTTCCTCGTAGTTGATCGAATAGGTCGTCAATCATTGGCAAAGGATACTTATTCTTTACCGTTGCCTAATTCAGCTTTCGATAATCAACGCACAATCACATGGAGTCGTCCTTCTTCTTTACGAACAATACTGGGGCTCCCTAGGGTGATTCACTTGGCCTGATGAACCCTTTCTCCCTGAGTTCGTCTAGTTGGGTTTTTAACTCAACTAATTCTACAGGCGTCATTCTATACAGAGGTATAGCTATAGGGTTGGTTCCAGGATGAAGTTAGATCTTAAAATCTAACTCTCTAGCTGGTGGTAGTCAGGGTAAATCGTCTGGGAACACATCCTTGTACTCACTAACCACTGCTAAGTCTTGTATTCTCCCCAAGTCTGTAGATTCGTCTCCAATAAGCTCCTCGAGCGCACTCGTCTACTTCAGATAGTTTAGCAAGGCTAGGGATGGACTCCCTGGTAGTCTCCACATGTCCCCATTGATCTTAATAGTTTTCCCAGAAGGTAGGGTTATGGTCACTCGTCTCTTAGGACAATCTATTTGGGCTTGTTACTAGTCTAACCAATCCATCCCCAATATTACATCATACCCATAAAAAGGTAAAGTACATAAATCAACCGTCAACACTCTATCCCCAAACCGTAGGTCGCAACTACACATTCTTTTTTAGGTTATCGTGGTCCCTATTGGTGTGGGCACATTCAAAGATACAGGCAGTGTTTTTGTCACAAGTTGCAACCTATTGGCTAGTTCTTCAAAGATAAAGGATTTTGAGGCACCCGAATCAAATAACAATCTTACAGCAACATTAAACAATAGAAACGCACCTTCCATTGCAGGGACCTAGTCTTCCTGGGCCTCAATCGCGAACATTATGGCCTGGTTCTAACCACAACCTTGGTTTTGCGCCTGATTGGCATTTTGATTCTGAGGTCGGGCTTGAGGACAACCTCCTCCCTGAGTGTTTTGTGGTTGCTGCTATTTGGGAGCTTGGGCTGGTGCAGTCGGGCAGTTTCTAGCAAGATGGCCCCTCTTCCTGCACAAATAACACAACCCCAGTCTCTTTGCTCGCTCCCTTGCCTCATCCTTATTTTGTCCTTGCCTCTATGGAGCCTTACCATTCTTGTGTTTCTTATTGGCCCCTTGTTGGTCTGGGCCGCTTGTTATTTCCCCTCAACCGTTGTTTCCGATCGAGTTCCTATTCCAGAATTAATGCTCGTTCTACGACCTCCTTGTAGGTTCGAAGGTCCAGTGCCATTACTGTCTTTCGAATCTCAAGCTTGAGACCCTATGAAAACCTAATGGCCTTTATTCTTTCTCTCCTGATTAAATCTAGAGAAAACTTCGCCAACTCCATAAAATTTCTTTCATATTCGGTTACCGTTAGGTCTCGTTGGCTCAGCCTAACAAACTCCTCCTGAATCTTTCATAGTGTAGCTTTAGGAAAGAACTTCTCATAGAAATGTTCCTTGAATTCGACCCAGCTCATTATCTCAGTGTTGGTACTTGGGTCCAACTGTAGCATTCTCCACCATCCCTGGGCTGGTCCCCTAAAATGGTGTGTAGCTAAGGCCACTCTTCATGGGTCCGCCACTTTTAGTACGTTTAATAGCTCTTCCATTTCCTGGTACTAGTGGTCAGCCAGGGTGTAGGTCTCAGTTCCTTCAAAATGTCGAGGGTTAAGCTTTTGCTAATCTATCAGGAGCTTCTTATGTTTCACATCCTCCTGATCAGTTTGGTTCCTCGAACGTTCTTTTGGTACAGGTGCTGGTGGTGGCACCAGAACAGGTTCAGGTGCTTGCGACTGTGGCACCGCTTGAGGAATCATCTGTGCCAAATCCCTCCTTAGTTGGTTCAGTACTTGCTGAGACATCTCTGTCATCATCTCCTCCAGTCTGGCCTCGAATCCTGTAGGCAGTCCCTGATTCTCTTGTTCGGTCTCATCAAAAGTAGTCGATCGTGTGGCAGTTTTCCTTGCTCCGGCCATTTGCTATGAATCGAGTAGAGTGTCAGTACTTGTCTAATGTTTGTTCTATTGTGACTCTAGATTCACGTTTCTAGGTTCTCGATCCATTCAATGGCCTAAAGTTTTTCTTCTAGGTTCTTTTCATGCATGGGTATAGGATTTGGTTTCAAAACGAGTAAATAAACAATAGAGCATTCTTTTCACACAATCAAACAGTTCACGCTAGCACAACAAAGTTTCAAGCTTCCACCTAAGCTTTCAGGTTCAAGTGCCCCATCCCACTCTATCCCTTCCACTTAGGCTTTCACCCAGAACAGAGCTGCACCCAAACAATTTTGCAAATTGCTCGATAACTATAGTTCCCGAGCCCACTACACCCAATTGCCCCATCTCAATTGAGTATAGAGAAACTCGTTCTGCCATAGCCATCGATCATTCACCATACATGGCCCATCATTCTTCAAGTCCCGATCCCCTTCGTACCCTCAAATTTCTATGCACCCCATCCTACATAGAAATCGAAAAGTACAGAAGCTTCCCGGTCTCGTGTCCTGATCAAATAATTTTTTGTTTTTACACGAGTTTCAATCTCTAGCCTATGTCCTTGAGATTTATGTTTTTGATCCACTGTGCCATTCATGGCTACACCCTAAGGTCATTTCCTAAACCTATGATTCACTTGGGTTGACTCACAACCTTTATCTTGTTAAGATACCACCTTTGGCATCTTCTAAATTCTTGCCCTAATTTTTCAACCTTCTAATTTTTTTATATAGGAAATAGGGGTGTTCTTCAACTCAGACCACTCATATAAGCTGGTGGGACAACCTCCAGATCGGACGGCGAGACTAAAGTCTACTTAGCAACCATGTTTTCTAGGGCGGGATAACCCACCTCCCTTTCAATGTTTAGCTTTACTCGGGACAAGACTTACCCACTATCAGCTCAACTTGCAGTCTTTGTATCCAAACAAAACATTTCAAAAATATTTATTTCCTTTTTTAAAATACTTTCTAATTTTTTTTCAATTTCAAAACAGAAGGTAGGGGCATTGTAATTCTAAGTGAAACCCTAATTTTGAGTTTATAATTCTTGTCAAGCAACTGATACTTTGACTTTCTAATCCTAGCCCAACAACATGTGTTTAAGCTTGTCTTTCTATTTCTAGCCCAAGGTACCTAAAACCTAGGCTCTGATACCACCTTTGTAACACCCGACCCCCGTACATTCATTTGGACTTAACCATTTGTGGACGTAACCATTGTTGCATCCGCTGTCATAACAGCTGTTGAAACAGTGGACTTAACCATAGGCCGGGTCTTATGTTACTTTACAAGTGACACACACTTGACTTTCTATTCTCAATATCTCATGCCATAAAAACTAAACAAAGCTACATTATAAGAGATAAAAGGAATTCCAAATCTTTATTAAATCATAAAAGAAGGTTCACACTCTTAAATAAAGAAAACACAACACAAATTCTTAAGATTTAGGCAACAAACCCTACATGGAAAAATAAAGAACCCTAAAAGGTAGATGTTCCATATTCTTCTTCATAAAATCAAATCCCTGAAAAATGTTAAAGGAAGGGTGAGCTAAAAGCTTAGTGGATCTTCGGGCTCAATGGTAGCGAATTCGACGAACTTTAGATATTTATCCTCAGGGTCTAGGGATCGAATCTCCGTGGAGGCAAAATAAAAACCCAAGGGGTAGGGACAGTACCTGGTGAGTGGTACTGAGTCACCACACCTGCGGTGTGTGTCCGGGGTGTGCAGTGTGTCTGACCTATGTGGTATGACAATAAAAATGCGCCTTTTTTATAACACACCGACACACCGAACACACCGGGACACACCGGGTGACTCAAGGTATTGTCCCGTCCCCTTGGGCTTGTAGCTCAATGGTAGTGGATTTCGTGAAATCAAGGTACTTATGCCTCAAGTCCTTGGTTCAAATCTCCACGGAAGTGAGAAAACCTCAAGGGAAGGGACAGTACCTTGAATCACCTGGTGCGTCTCGGTGTGTCCGGTGTGTCGGTGTGTTACATGCCCTTCTGCCTAGGGAAGGAGTCTCGACAAACCTCAACTTAGGGTTTCGTAATATATTAAGAGGTAAACTTACTCTAAAGCTTCTATCTAGAGCTTTTAAATTTTCTTAGTCCACAACTTTTTTTTGGTTTGGCCACAACTTCAATTCTATAATGTGATGTTTTGGCATTTGAGCTCACTAGCTCATTTATAGCTTAAACTTTGTATAGAAATTGGGCTCTAATACTACTTCTGTCTTGGACCCCTTGCCAATCTCAAGAGCGGTCCAACTGGCACCGTAATCCAACAAGTTGTTTCATTCCTTGACTTGCATAATTACAATTAAACATTTTCCATTCGAAACCAAATTGAAGAAAAAATATTAGTTCATTCAACAACTGAAATTGTACAAGTATTGATGAAGGTATAGTAGTAGGTTGGATATATCAAAGCTATAAATATAGTAGGTTGATATACAAAATTACCTATACACAATAAAAGTATAACAAAAAGAGAAGATAGATAGAAGCTTAAATAAGATTAATTATTGACAACCCTTTTTTCCTTGTCTAAACTTGATGTTTTTAGAAAATAGATAAATAGTGGGCCTAATATGACATAGTTCGATGGATAATAACATATATTAATAATGTATGCCCAAAATATGTGTAGATCCAGAAGCCAAAATGTCAACTAAGTCAATTTAATAGTCATCGTAGTGCTATATCTTGTTGGCACCGAAAACCATGCAAATGTCTCATAGACCATACATAAAGTCCAATAATATCATGAACGTCACACGCACAACCAACTATGCTTAACAAACTCATGAATCTTAAAGGCTTGGGACACAAGTTAGCAAACCCAATGCAACCTCAAAAATCCAGAGCTCATATAATTCTACTAAATATATCTAGGATATCCTAAAAGTATGGATCATAAGCCAAAATTCAGTGTAGGCACAAAAATCTAGAACTTAATATTCGCTCATGAGTCCAGGCTAAGCCTCACAAACTCATAGAGTAATCACACATGCAGTATCATGATGCCTAATAAAATAGATTCAAAATCCTTATTGTATACAATTAAACATAAAATAATTCAATTTGACATAGTTTTAATGCAGAACATATAAAGAAAATGCAAGAAATTACTCATAGTGATTAAAGTTCAAAAATTCCCACAAATTCAGTGATTATCTTAGAAAATATCATCAAAATCTTAGTATTTAATTTCAATCATTTTCTTGGTTATTCTATAATTAGACCCTACTTTTTCTAATTAAAATTATCATATCTCCCATTGTTTTAGTTTCATCAATGTTTACATGTGACCTCCAAGGTCCAAAATCACATAAAACTGTATAAAATAATAAATTTTCACATAAAATAACATGTATTATATTGTTATTACCCCATTTTTTAGGTCAAAATTATTGTATCACCTAGCCTTTTGAATAATTAGAGTACATTTATTTGATATTTAGGTGAGAAACCATAAATTTTCACATAAAATTTCACTTTTCTTTCTTAGCCTAGATGTTTAAAAACATTGCCTGGTCATAATTTTGAGGCAAGTTTTCATCACTTTTTCCACATAATTTTGGCTCATTCTTCCTCGAAATCATATGTTCATATGCTCAATCAAAAATCCTTAAAGAAAACTATCATAGCATCGTTAAAATTGAATTCTAAAATTGCTAGTAAAACTATTTCATATTTCTACCTTATTACCTTAATAATGAGCCTATTTTGAAATCGTTCTCTCCCATTGAATGTTCATACCTCAAGCTTCTGTTGACCTTCTCCTCTTTTCACTTCCTATTATTAATCCCCCCTAGGCTCACACCAAAGCTATTCACTATCTTTCTTCACGAGTCACACAAATTTGGTGTCAAAACTTGAAAATTAAATATTAATTTTTAGATAAAATATATGTGGTTTTCAGGTCAGGTTATTGTATCATGTCACAAATTTTCACACCTTCATTTTTAAAAAAAATTAAATATTTTATCCAAAAATTAATATTTTCTTCAAAAAATCAAATAAATTTTCAAAAAATTATAATTTATTCTCAAAAATCATGTGACGACCCATGATTTGATACACAAAAATTATGGGGTCGACATATGTATTTTCAGGAATTCTAATGAAAATACATTAATTTATCTCAATTTTTCTCAATTTTAAATTATTTGTTGAAGAAAATGAGAATAATGGAAAAAATATATAATTTCGATGAGAAAATACATGAAATTATACGAAAAATGTAAATTCTGGAGAAAAATATTTTTTGGGATTGATTATTGAAATTTTGGAATAATTATGAAATTTTTAGAATAATTAATGAAATTTTTGGGAGAAAAATGTGATTTTTGGTGGATTATTCAATTTTTTAAAAAATAATTGTATAAATAATGGAAATGGTGTATAATTGGAAGATCTTGATGAGAAACGATGTATAAATAATTTTTAATAATTTTTTTTTAAAAAAAGGGCAAAAAATTGATATATATGTGTATATACATGTATATACCAAAGAAATGGAAAAAAAATATATAGAAAATAGAAAACAAATTTGCATTGGGCCGCACGGGCTAATAGCCCGTGCCAGCTGGATTCGGGCCACAGCCCCTTTGGGCTTCAGGCACGGCCCAAGCCGCACCAAATCAGCCTAGGCGCGTGGGCCAGCCCGCCCTCCTAGGCGGCCCATGCGCCAAGCCTGCCTGTTTTCCCCCCTTTTTCGTTTTTTGAATTTTTAGTCAATTTTTGCTGAATTTTGCTGATTTCTGGGTGATTTTTTGCAGAAAAACCAACAGAAGACCTGATTTTGAAGCCATGGTTTTGCCATCAAATCTCAGCCTCCTGATGTCGCCAATGAGATATGCCAACTGGTCAACCTGCATGGAAGCTCAAGGGCCATATGGATGGCCACGTAGCACCTTATTTTGCCATACAAACACCCCCCTCCATGCAACAAAACCACCACTTGAGCAAGAGTTTTCTAGTTTTCAGCTCCTCCCACTCACATTCCAGAATTTGTAACTTCTTCATTTCTCATCCGTTTTCTCTGAAATTTGGCTCATTTTGAAGCTCTTACAACCCTCTCAAAGTGCCCTAAGCCCTTTTGCCCAACTGCACCACCACCTAAGATGAAAATAGCAAAGACAAGGTGTTTTTCGCCATGTTTCAAACCCAAAAAACAGAAAAAAAAATTGTATTGAATCAATCTTTGGAGTGCTGATTCCTAGGTCATTTCAAGTCCATTCTGGAGGTAAAACTCCTTCTCTTCTTCCTTATTAAATGCATTTCAATGTCCAAGTGATAGAAGTTAGAATCTGAGGTCCTAACTATGTTTTATAAGATGATGAAGTTGACGATCTGATCAATTGTTTCAACAGTTTCTGCAGAAAAATGACATTGGGACGAGATTGGAAGCAGTGTTTAGAGTACTTAGAGAAGTCCGTTTGGACTAAGATTAGAGGCATTTTGAACTGCATACTTGGGACTACGAAAGGGTAAAAAAACTCAAATCAAAAGCCTCTATAGTTTAGATTTTATATGCTTGCAAACATGTCTTGTTAGTTAAGTATTATGGGACTTAGAAAAAAATCCCAGAACACCCTTATGCATGCCATGTTATGGAGTTGTATTTGAGAGTAAAGATGACTATAGTCGTTTGCTATTTTGGGTAAGACTTAATTAATCAGAGTTCTATGATCTAAACTCTTGGAAAAATAACAAGAAACAGCCTCAGATTGGTGCTAGAACCAAAGTACATAGACACTTGAAAACCATATGGGATTTAAACTATTTGAACAATCTGTTACATGACAGAAAAGTAGGAAACTGGTTGACTGACCAAATGAAGGAAATTTGAGCTAAGATTTGGTGAAGAGGTCACTGGACATGTCAATAGTATGTGTACCGAATTTCAAGCCATTTTGAATTGGGAAAGTATGTCAACCAATTCACTAAGTGACTGCCTGTTGCAGGGAATACGGGATTTCACAGTCCCTGTTAATGCACTTAGAAACCTTAGTAAATGGTGTCCAAAAATCAGAAATAAAAATTATGGTTAAGTTTTAGGCAGTCTAGATGAGATCTGAGAAATTTTGCATAAATCAAACTTACGGATTGATCTCAAAAAAATTGGCAAGTTCGCTGTGCAAGAGAGCAAAGAGCTCAAAATTAAGCTAAGTGTTGGAATTTGGGGATTTTGACCCAATTTGCGCACAAATGACCAAGAGTGACTAGGTTGACCATGTTGACCAGAGTTGACCAAGTTTGACCAGTTTTGACCAATGGACCAAAACTATTTGGATCGATCGAAACTGAGTAGGGACAATGAGATTAGAGATTAAGCCACAAGCATGGGCAGAATTGAGATTGAGTTTAATTAATGCAGATTAAAGTGAGCACTATGGGACTAGGCCGGTTGTCAATGAGACATCGGTGCGCGAGACCCGAGGTGAGTAGCTTGATTCAGGTGTTTTTTGTGACTTGTATTCCTTGCATAAAACTTGTGTAAAATGAAAGGGTTTAAATGGTTTCATGAGATTTAGATACATTTGATTGATTTTGAGATGTGTAGATGTACACGGGTAGTAAGACCATAGGCTCGAGGGCTGAACGTCTTCATATTGTTCTTACTTTCCGTAACACCCCAATTTTCAACCAGACCTCCATTCGTCTCTGTTTTAGCTACCGAACGAACCCAAGAGTGAAAGAATCTCTTATAGCAGTTTCATCTTTCAATCTTTGGATCGAGAGTTTCAAAAAAAAAATTCCAATAATCACGAACTAGAACAAAGAGATCAAAACCCAGATCGTGTCCCAATTTTCCTCTGTCAAACGATGCACTGGGACAAACCAAAACCAGATTTTTGGTTGGGATTCAATGATCCAACTTGCAGGTTTAAATCATAACGTTTAGATCCCATGTTGCACCAGCTACCATTTTCACAAAGTCTCTGTTTTCACGACCTAAAACCCTGAAACTTGAAACACAACTGTCGTGCATCCATTATCCTTTGTTTTGTGGTTTCCAACCCAAATTTCTGAAGTCAAGAATTTGTTGAAACACAACCGTTGTTTCCCTTGATTTCCAATTCATCCAAGTTCAAAGATCCCAATGCTCACCTTCAGCTTCCTACTTCCTTAGTTCTCCTCTGTTTCAATCTTCTTCTTCTTCGACTTCTCCTTCTTCTTCGGCTTTTGCAACTCAATGCCCAAGCAGCAGTAGTTCTCTCAACTCCTTCTTCCTTGTTGGTCGGCTACCTCTTTTAAACATCATCATCCATCTAGAAAATTCCTTCATTCACCGCCAAACTTCCTTCCCTAAGCTGCTAGATTCATCTTCTCACCGACCAAATCCGAGCAACCAGAAATTTCTGGTTCTTCTCTTCATTTCCAAACTTCGTTGCTGCCTCTTTTTTTTCGACCATATCCAAAATTTTTATTTCATTTACTTACAGTTTTATTAATTTGTCAATCACTTAATTAATTAAACTTTATCATAAACTTATATATATATATATATATATGTTAATAATGTAATTTCCTTGTTCATTTTAATACTTCTATTATATGTATACATACATACATATATATATATATATATATTTATATTTTCAAGCTTCAATTTATTTTACATTCCTAATTTCTATTTTCACCAATTGATAAGAATTTTTCACTCCTAAATTTTTTCATTTCATTATTATATATATTTTTTTTTTTCTCTAGCTAATTCGAGCTAATATCGAATATCAATTTATTCTAAGTTTCCAATTTCCACTTTCATTAATCAATAATTTCATTTTATTCATTTTCCATGTTAATTTAAACTAATGTTGGCTAAGAATTTATTTTCCTCTTGTTATCTACATATTTATGTTTGCATTTTTTTTGTTTTTGTTCTTTTTATTCTTTGTATTTTATAATCTCATCTTTCTACAAAATAATATCTCGTTTTATATTAGCTCGTGACGTGACGAGCTCGCAAAATTCAGAGGTGTTACAATCTACCCCCCTTAAAGGGAATTTCGTCCTTAAAATATGAATGGAGTTATCAGAATAACGTATCCAGAAGATCCTAATACTTCTACAGGAGTATCTCCCACAAATTTGCACCTTACGAGTGAATGGTTGATAGTTTATCTCCCACAAATTTGATCCTGCAGATATAAGATATCCTATCAGAAAATGTCAGGTGATAATTTGGCATCGCTTATACTGCCATAGGAACATAGCACCACTACATGGCAATGTATATCACGCTTCCACTGCGCTATTCTGATATTGAGTTCACGTGAGAACTTCCTAGGATGTCACCCATCCTAGTACTACTCTCGCCCAAGCATGCTTAACTGCAGAGTTCTGATGGGATCCGGTGCATTAGTGCTAGTTCTCCTATTCTCTTGTTTGAATTTATCGGTAGGCGACCAACACAATCCTTTACAATAATGTTTCATTTCTATTCTAATAGTAAAATGGTCGCAACTCTTGATATCATATTTTTAATTTTTTTTATAATTACATATGTTTGAAACCCATGACCCTGTGGCATTTAATTCAAGCGATAAGTGCATACCCTATAATCATGAACACATGTCATCCTTTCCAAGAGTGAGGTTCATCTGAGCATAACTTCCATACAGCTGGGACTTGATCCTCCTGTTATGACGACTGAGAATCTACTACTAACGCTCTACTAGGACAATCTCGAGCTAGATGTCCTGTTTGATAACAAGCATAACACAACCCTAGTTTCTTAGCCTGCTCCTTTTTTTCACTACTCATTTATCTTGGCTTAGTCTATCGAGACTACTACCTAGTAATTGTCTGATAATCCCTAGTGCTGATTCCTCGAGGTTGCTGATTCTGTTACCTACATTGCTTCTTTTTGGGGCCTCCAATAATTTGCGCTACCTATGCCCTCTTATGCGTGACCTTTACTATTTTTTCCTGTTCTAAATCATTTTTGATCCTTTGCGCTCTCATTACTGTCTCCTTCAAATTTGTCAGCCTCAGTGGAGTGATAATCTTCTTTATTTTTGCCTTCAGACCCTCTGTAAATTTTTCAGTTTTCAATTGTTCATCTCTGACCAATCTTGGGATACACTTTGACAGCTCAGTAAATTTTTGTTCGTATTCCAATACTGTTATTGTTGCCTGCTTCAATTTTATAAAATCTAATTGTAACTCCTTTGTCTTCTCTATCAAAAGAAATGTATCATACATTAAGGTTTCAAACTCATCCCATGTTAAACTTGGTTCATCAATAACAAAGTCATTATCAATCGTCTTCCACCAATAATATGCCGATCCCACCAACTAGTGTGCTGCTAACATCACCCTTCTAGGTCCAGTCACTCCCATAGCATTGAGATGCTGATTCATTTCAGTGAGCCAACTTTCTACTACAAAGGGATCAGTCATGCCTTCAAAAGTACTTGGTTACAACTTTAGGAATTTATTTTACAAACTTCACTGCTCCTTGTCATAAATGACTGATCTACTCCGTGACACTATATCTGTAAGCCTATCCACCTGATGAGTCTGGCGTTGTAGCTGCATCTGAGGCTCTAGTTATATTGGTGACTGCATCTGTGTCCGAGTAGGCACCGACAGCTGTGGTAACGCCGATGACTGCAAAGTCCTCACCACTTATTCCACAAGTCCTAGAGTAATCTCCAATCTCACTTTCTCAGAAATCTCTATTATCAATTCTCGGGTTACTAAAGTCTCCCTGGACAATGCCACCCTCGATGCACTCTCATCACCAAGTGCTGATTCGTCTCTCACATCTTCTTTGACCATATTTTTCCTAGATCTGCTCCTTCCCCTGGGCATAAACTACAAGTCCAGAATTTAACTCAGTATTCAATGGTCTGTTCACGTTAAATTGAAGAATAACGTCTATTATATATATTTATTTATTTATTTATTTATTTATTTATTTATTTATTTATTTATTTATTTATTTATTTATTTATTTCTTCTGATACTGTGACTTATCTTATTGACCATTACCTCCTATCCACTTATACCCTTTCACGTTTCTCGTGCTAGGGTGACTAGGTGCATATCTCTAAGTTATCTATTTGTCTTAGTTGTCTAGGGGTTTATACTTCTAAGTTGGCAATATTTTGTCAGTTTCCGGGTTCAAGAGTTTGGGTTATATTACTTAAACAATCAAACTATATATATGACAAACAATCACCCCACAAACAAGCAACCAATGCAGGCTAACATAATGAAATCCTGAAGCTTCCATCTGTGCTTCCAGGTCTGTGTGCCCCATTCCACACTCGCCCTTCCACACAAACTTTTACTCAGAATTACATCACACCCAAACAATGGCACAAGTGTCTCAATATCCATGAATGCCGCTGTCGCACCATTTTTAACTGGATCGTTGGTTAAAATTAGTATGACAGTGCAACCACATACGTGTTCAAAGGCTGACGCAAGCCCCACCATACTGTACCGCCCCATCCCACCAAACAAAGTCCATCATTCTCTGAATCCAGGGTTGCTCCATACCCCTAGATCCCTATGCACCCCATCCTACATAGAGACCAGAGATATAGGCTCCTCCCAAACTCGAGTCCTGACCAAACATGTGTGCGTTCAAACACGTTATCAATCTCTACCCTATATCCTAAAAGCTTCTAATTTATTTATGATCCACTATGCCTTTGAGACAACACTTGGTCACTACCTAGACCTATGGTCATGGTGTTCAACTCCATCGCATCTTTTGTGATGCCATAGTTCTCGAACCAGACTTGTTCCCGAGTCGGGATCAACCTTCAAAGACATCTTCCTAAAGTTGGGATCAAACCATCAGGGACAGTGCACCTTCTAAGAATGGCATCAACCCTCAAGAACAACTCTATAGGGCCAACCCATCGGAGCATTCTTTCCAAAGAAGGCACCAACCATATGAGGACCACTACAAAGATAAACCATCAGGGGTACTTATTCCCAGAAAAGCTATTAACCCTCAGGTACCCTCCTCAAGAAGAGATCAACTATCGGGAACACCCCTCGGTATTCAAGTCACACCTATAACCAGTAACTCAGATACTCTAACATCACTTCACTCTTACCTAGACCTCCACCCATACTACCCTTTTCAAAATCATATCCAAGAAAATTTATTTTTCGATGAAATCAAATCCGATAAAATTTATTTTCAGTGAAAATCAAGTTCCGTGAAATCTCCAATTCCAATGAAATCATATCCGGTGAACTCAAATCTATCCCAGTATATCATAATACTGAGTTTTGATACCATATTTGTAACACCCCAATTTTCAACCGGACCTTCGTTCGTCTCTATTTCAGCTACCGAACGAACCCAAGAGTGAAAGAATCTCTTACAGCAGTTTCATCTTTCAATCTTTGGATCAAGAGCTTCAAAAAAAAATTTCCAATAATCACGAACCAGAAAGAAGAAATCAAAACCCAGATCGTGTCCCAAATTTCCTCTGTCATATGATGCACTAGAACAAACCAAAACTAGATTTTTGTTGGGATTCAACAATCCAACTTCCAGGTTTAAATCATAATGTTTAGACCCCCTATTGCACCAGCTACCAGCTTCACAAAGTCTTTGTTTTCACGATCTAAAACCCAAAAATTTGAAACACAACTGTCGTGCGTCCATTATCCTCTGTTTTGTGGTTTCCAACCCAAATTTCTGAAATCAAGAATCTGAAAATTCAGTTCGTTTCCCTTGATTTCTAGTTTGTCCAAGTTCAGAGATCCCAATGCTCACCTTCAGCTTCCTACTTCCTTAGTTTTCCTTTGTTTCAGTTTTCTTCTTCTTCGGCTTCTGCAACTCAACGCCCAAGCAGCAGTAGTTCTCTCATCTCCTTCTTCCTTGCTGGTCAGCTACCTCTTTTAAACATCATCATCCGTCCAAAAAATTCCCTCATTCACCGCCAAACTTCCTTCCCTAAGCTGCCAGATTCATCTTATCACCGACCAAGTCTGAGCAACCAAAAATTTCTGGTTCTTCTCCTCATTTCCAAACTTCGTTGCTGCCTATTTTTTTTTTTTGACCATATCCAAAATTTTGATTTCATTTACTTATAGTTTATTAATTTGTTAATCACTTAATTAATTAAACTTTATCATAAACTTATATATGTGTGTGTGTATATATATATATTCAAGCTTCAATTTATTTTACATTCCTAATATCTATTTTCACCAATCAATAAGAATTTTCCACTCCTAAATTTCTTCATTTCATTATTATATATATTTTTATTATCATTATTATTTTCTAGCTAATTCGAGCTAATATCGAATATCAATTTATTCTAAGTTTCCAATTTCCCCTTTCATTAATCAATAATTTCATTTTATTCATTTTTCATGTTAATTTAAACTAATGTTGGCTAAAAATTTATTTTCCTCTTGTTATCTACATATTTATGTTTATATATTTTTTTTTGTTCTTTTTGTTCTTTGTATTTTATGATCTCATCTTTCTACAAAATAATATCTCGTTTTATATTAACTCATGATGTGACGAACTCGCGAAATTTTGGGGTGCTATACTTTCACTTTTAAGTGTTCTAATTAATCTGATATCGTTTGTTGTATGAAATAACAAAAAAAGGGCGTAACAGCGGTTGGGCGAACTCGACGTGGTGAATGAGTTCGTCGGGCCATTGTGTCGATCGGGCCGCCCTTGGCTTAGAGAAGGAGTCCCGACAAATTAAATACTTTCTCAAAATTTTATATTTTCTTTTTGAAATTCATATTTTTTTTAATATTTCATGTGTTCCTTTTTCAAAAATTGTACTCGCCAAAATTTCTTCAAATTGTGAGTTTATTCAAAATTTTCTAAAAGTTGTATTTTACAAAAGAAAACAACGAGGTCCTTACATATGATATGGATTGAATACACCGCATATGTTCTTCAAACCAAAAAGAGTTGCAAAAATTTTGGAGTAAAATTTACACTAATTAGCAGCAAAACTTAATTGCAAAGGGGAGTCACTTGCAAGGATTTCTCTCTTATTGCTGGATGGGGCTTAATCGTGATGAAACTAACAAAAGCATGCCTCCAACTGACAACATGGGCTACACATGCATTTTTGACGTTTTGCAACACATTCAATTTGTTGCTAAAAGTCAAAAGCTCTTTAGTGCGATCACAGGCTTTTCAGTTTGAAAACAACCTCCACTTTAGACCACTCAACTAGGCAAAATTACGTTCCCTGAAAAAGGAGAAGAATTCAAAATTCCTCAGGCTGCTTAATATAAGGTGAGGAGTAATGGTTCAGCTTCGATTAAACTGGCTGGCTTCGTATGTGAAGGCAGAGACCCATGAGAGATTACATTAAATATAAAGCTAAGGTGGTAGGGTACAGTGGATCACATGAATGACAAAGACAGCCCAACTAATGTGCAAGAGATAACGTTCATGCATATATATATGTATAAACCATCATGCCATGCATGTTATAAATGGACATGTATAAATAATTGTAGAGCCATGTTTTACCTATGCGAATTTCGATACAACTCTTTTTAATAGGTTGTCACATTAGCTTTTTTTCTCTACATGAAGCTAGCTTCTATTTCTTTGGGTTTTTTTTTCTTTTTTTTTCTTTTTTTTTTTTTGTGTGTGTGTGTCTCTCTCTCTCTCTTTCCTTCCATTTTCCATTCTTTTCTTTCTAAAATAATCAAATTACTTTTACAAGAGAAAATAACATTAATTTCATCAAAAATAGTTATTGTTTACTGAAAAAGTTCATTAATAAATCTATAATAGATAGATTAGTTTTGTATTAAATCTTTTTCAAAACTAATTAAAGAGGCTTTTTAAAATGGTAGAATTATTCTCTTAAAGAGAATTTAATAAAAAATAATAATATTTTCTTAGAAATTGTTACTCAAAAAGTAATAAAAATTTTGTTATCTATTTAAAATAATATTTTTTAGTTACCAACTAAAAACATTCAAAAGTACCTAAACTAACTTATTAAATTGAGCTTTTTCCTAAAATTTGATTATTAATTTTTGTTGGAAAATATTTCTATGAAAATTGATCTATTTTTATCAAAAAATTTAAAAATATATTTATTTGACATTTTAATAAATCGGCATTCTTTGGAAAATAAATGTATGCATTATTTGAAGAATTTAAAAAAAAAATTGCACTTAATAGCCACGTACTTGGCCAGTGTCATGAACGGTAGATCTAAATTAATATTACGTGTTATAGATAGTAAATTCTCATCAATAGCTACGTCAGTTGAGTTGGAATTTGTACTTATACAACATTATTCTCGATCATCATAAGCCATCAAGCAGTCATCCAAAACATGAACCAAATTCCTAACTTTGACCCTAAAGGCCGCCATGCATGCACCCTCCAATCCTTCATTGCCGGGCCCTCCTCTTCCCTTTATATTTCTTTCTTTGGTTCTAGCTACTTCTTTCTTCAGTAGTAGCCCCTTATCCATGGCACTAGGAAAGGTCGCCTTTGTCCTAAACGATCCTTTTAGCTAAAACC
>JAJIYU010008798.1:0-17749 GCA_030144865.1 Tinospora cordifolia | reverse complement strand
CTAACAGTATAACATTCATATTGACTTTCGATTTCTGATGTAGAAGATCGTACAAGACGCAACTACAGAGCATACTCTCTTGGTCATAAGCAATATAATAATTGAATGGCACAAATACAAAGGACAGGAATAAAAATCAAACTAATAAAACAAGCAAGCATTATTTTAATCAAAATAATAAATTAAAAGAAAAGGAAAGAAAATCACCTCGAGGTCACTTTCTAACTTGTGTAGCACTTCGTTGCTACTACTTCACAAGCTATTTAGAATAGCTCAAGAAAAAAAGAACAAGGATTGAGGTTGCCAAGAAGGAGGCAAAGAGAGAGTAAGAAGAATTTTGATTCTTGCTTTGGGATGAATGAAATGTATAGAGTATGGAGGTTTATATAGAGTCATTTTTCAACTAGTTTTGTCTATTTTTTCAATGTGAAATTATTATTTTCTATATTTGAAACAGGTAGAGTATGGGGGTTTATATAGAGTCGTTTTGTCTATTTTTTCAATATGGGACTATCATTTTCTATATATGCATATCTTAATATCATATATGTATTCTAATTAATATATGCATATCTTAATATCATACTAAATAAAATATTATATTCATGAATGCATTTCCTTATTATTATATTAAATAATATTACATTTTGCTATATGTAATAAAATTAATATATATACCAATCAATAAAATTAATATATATGTAATTACTATTAATATATATACCAATCAATAAAATTAATCAATTACTATAAATTAATGTTGTATATATTAATATATATTACTATAAATTAATCCTATATATATTATATTACTTCATTTTTTCATATATTACTATTAATCTTACTATATTAATACCTATAATAATCATAATTGATTAATGTACATGTACATAAATATATTTACTTGTACACCAATTAATCAAATAATCATAAATGTACACATAGAAATAATTGGGGTATTACATGTAGCCTATCAGTTTATGCTTCTAATTGGGGTATTTCCTAGCCCTCATATGTTCATTTTGGGTACAAGATTTTTGATTTCATATAATAGTATTCAAAATCATAACATCAAGTAATATGCAAACAAACATTCAATCAATCACACAATTCACGCTAGCATAGCGAGATTTCTAAGCTTCCATTTGTGCCTCCGAGTTCAAGTGTCTCATATCACTTTTGCCTAGCGACATAGGCTTCCACTCAAAAACCTTACCACACCCAAACAATTTTGTAAATGTTTCAATGACCAAGGTATCCGAAGTCCCACTATACTTGATTGTCCCATACCAACTAAGCATAGGAAAAGAAGTTCTTCTAAAGTCACCGACCATTCACCAGCCCATCAATCTTCAAGTTCAGGATTCCTCTATATTCCAAATTCTCATGCATCTCATACCACGCAAAAACCAGAAATATAGGATTATCTCGATCTTATGTCATAACCAAACAAGTGTTTCATTATTCACACATTTTCAATCTCTAACTGATGTCCTAAAAGTTTTATTCATGATCCACTATGTCTCTTTGGCAACACCCAAATCTTTACCTATGGTCTCTTTTACTAGACTTAAGGTTTCAATTCTTGGCTGAGCGGTTCAAAATCCTTCTTTAATTTCTTCCTTTCTACCTATACCCTTTCGCGTTTCCCATACTAGGGCGACTCTAGGTGCATAGTCTCTAAGTTCTCGATTTGTCTCAGTTGTCTAGGGGTTTATGCTTCTAAGTCGACAGCATTTCATCTGTTTCTGGGTACAGGAATTTGGGTTATAATACCTACATAATCAAACTACATATATAACAAACAATCATCCAACAACCAAGCAAATAACACACGCTAGCATAATGCAATCCCAAAGCTTCCATCTGTACTTCTAGGTCCGTGTGCCCCATCCCACACTCGCCTTCCACACAGACTTCCACTCGGAGTTGCATTCCACCCAAATAATGGCGCAAGTGTCTCGATATCCGTAGTTGCCACGTCCCACTGTGTTGATCAGGCACAATGCAACATGTGCATTCGCAGACTTACTTTAAGGCTGACACAAGCCCCACCATACTGTACCGCCCCATCCCAATACAATACAGTGCGTAGGAATTCAGCCAAAAAAATCGATCACTCACCAAACATGGTCTGTTATTCTCCAAATCCAGGATTCCTCTGTACCCCCAAATCCCTATGCAACCCATCCTACATAGAGACCAGAGATACAAACTCCTCCCAAACTTGGGTCTTGACCAAACAAGTGTGCGTTCAAACACGTTATCAGTCTCTAGCCTATGTCCTAAAGTCTTTTAATTTATTTATGATCCACTGCACTCCCGAGACAACACTTGGTCTATACCTAAACCTAGGGTCTCATTACTTCACTTGGCTAATATATCCTTCAGTAGGATTGCCAAGTTTGACTTTAAAAGACTTATTTGTGACATCATCGCCTCAAGTCACACCTGCGACTGTAACTCAAGTGCGTGGGCATCACCCTAGTCTTTTCTTAGACTTTTAGCCACCTAGTATTAGTCTTTATCCAGTTTTATACAATTATTTCTTGTGATACCATCTGCCCCAAGTATTTGACCCTTTCCTGAGTAGCGATCAACCCTCTAAGACCTTTCATCAGAACAAGGTCAACCATTAGGGACAACTACCCGTACTCGTGTCATCCAACTTGAGTAATATAGCATCACTGACTCCCCTTTAGACTTCTATCTATACTATTACTTTTCAAAATCATATTCAGGAAAAATTCCTTTTTCGATGAAGTCGATTCAATAAAATTCATTTTCAGTGAAAATCAAGTTCAGTAAAATCTCCATTCCAGTGAAAATCATATCTGGTGAACTCAAATGTAACCTAGCGTATCATAATACTGAGCTCTGATACCATATTTATAACACCCCAATTTTCAACCAGACCTCCGTTCACGTGTTATCTCACATGTGGATCGTTGCCCATTGAAAAATCGAAATGCTACTTAAATTTTTTCTTCTGTCAAAATCTTTTTCTTCAAAATCAAGTTCATAACAATTTGTTCTCAAGTCAATGTCTGGATAAATTTCTTATACAAAATAAAAGAATTAAAATAATTTTTCGAGACATTCACCGGGTTTCTTAATATAATTCATAAATAATGCAGCGGAAAATACTTTAAAACTATTCATTCAAACCAAAATTATTAAACATGAAAAGCCATTTAGAGATAAAACAACTAAAGTTAAACCAACATAAATACATTAAAAAAATCCCATAAAATACATAAAACATGACCTCCAAGTCACTTATCCCGAACGACCTCCCCATGAGGTGTCCAATCAAAGTGCGAGTCTTTTGACATAATTTATCATACTCTATGTCCAGATGTACCTAAAAAATAAAGTGGGAGTGAGCTCGAAAGCTCAGTAGATCGATCCTACACATCACATGCATTATACAGACCCAATCCAAAATATTACAAACACTTTCAAACATTAGGCGTTTAGGCATTCATTTGTTTTAGTTGTAGTCTAAGACTGAAAGAGGGTTGGGATGCCTCTCGGTATTCCCTGTGATCCAATCAACTCCCAGAGGGTTCCAATAAGCATCTAAAATCAATCGACACTCACATCACAACCTAAGAGAGAGTACTTATCGTGACTCATACCGTCTCTCAAAGACTTCGAGCTCTCACAGTCAGCTCCGGGTGGGAATACATACGATCCGCCTTGTGGCTTGTTAATCTCAAACGGTGACATATAGGAGACCCCACCTCGATCCGCCTCAGGCTCGTCAATCGCACCGGTACGTGGATTCTTAATAAACCATCGTCTTATTTTAGTTTTACAAACAGTCTCAATCACATCAAGCATCACACAATTCACTAGAAAATAATTTCAATATGCGTGTATGCCAACATGATAATGTGCATGAATAACCAATGGAATTTCCTATTCATGCATGTTATAATTGAATAAATCTAAGTGCAAATCTTTATATTCAATCATGGCATGAGATGATTATACATGAGTCTCAATAATTCATCATACATCACACATCATTCAAATAATCCAACCAATTTAAATTAATTTCTTAATAAGATTCTAATAACCTAGAACTATTCGAACAAATGCTCTGAATTTTTAATATATATATATAATACATATGAACAACGAAATTACGCCCACCTGGTTTGGCAGATCTTCTGGGCTTCCCTGCTTTCCTTCGGGACGTTTGGTACTCTAAAATTGTAAAATCTGAAACTCAACACTTAATAAAATTATTCTTAAGCTTAAATGGTCTTTTAGATAATTATAAAGTTTAAATATCAGTTTCAGCTAATTTAGTATTATTCTTAAGTTCTAGAATTATATATTCTAATTAAATAAGTTCTAAGTCTTCTGGATTTTCTTAATTTAAAATTGAAGACTTCAATAATTAGGATTCCAAGTTTCTATGATTTATTTATTTCTAAATAAATTTATTTATACCAGAACTAATAAAAACACTTAAATAATTTATTTCTAAAATTTAAACTAAGTTCCAAATTTTTTTTATTTTCTTATCCGTTAAATTCTCTATAAATTTAAATAATTTATTCATATTATAATTAAACTAATAACGAATAAAATAAGACTTCTAAATGATCTATGTTTAGTTTCAGTGTTTAGATTTTTAATTCGAAACTCTGAATTCCTATAATTTGATATACTTCAATATTCATGTTTCAATGTCTATTCAAAATCCACTAACATCAAAATAATATATCTACTAAATATTCAATAAGGTTTTAATTTCTAATTTCATTTTGATTTTGCATATTTAATTAATTAAAATAAATCTCAGACTAAAATTTAAAATTTTAAAAAAAATTAAATTTAAATTATACTTCACGTTATCTTCTTCGCGCGAACGATGCCAATGGCAAAATCTCTTGTTGCACGTTGCCCTTTGCGCAAATTTCACTGTTGCCATTTCTTCATTGCGCGAACATGATATCACCCCAAAATTTCAGTTTCGATTTTTTTTTTTTCTCTAAGACCCAAATCAACAAATTAAAATTCCCTTTTCCATATCCTTATTCGTTCATCACAAGCCAAACCAAATCATTGCAAAATTGAGCTTTAAGACCAGAATTTCGAATCACAATTCCAACTACAACCCACATCAATCATCAAACTACTTAAAAATTTATTTTTCAGTCCGCCCAAACAAACCCACATCAAAACTCACAGCACCAATCCAACTCTACATAAAACCCCATATTATTATTCGTTTGAACGTAGTAACAACCAGCCAACAGTCAAACACACAACATCAAAATCCATTAGAAACTCAACTCCTCAACAATCACGGCCTGCAACTGTCTTCTTCATCCGAACAACACACCAGCAGCTGAAAAACTAGAATTTCTAGTCTCATTTTTTTTCCTCCCCTGTGTTTCATTCTTCAACAATCGAAATTACACAGCTGAAACAACCTCATTTTTTTCCTCCCCTTGTCTCGACTGATTTGCCCCAAATCGCACCAACAGAATGCACCACGCATCAGCAACCCATATTTCTCTTCATTCTTTGCTTCGTCGTCCCCAAAACCTTACAAGCGCACAAATTCATTCTTCGTTTCAGTCCAAACCAGCAATAGTCAATTTGCTCTTCTTCTTTTTCATCGTCTTCACGGCATCAAAACCACCCCCACGCATCAACTCCACCTTCTTCAACCCAGATCGTCAAAGTCCCCTCTTCTTAGCTCGCAGATCACGGCTAGCCTCCACCAAAAATCAGATTTTTCTTTATTTCTTCTTGTTTGTGCGTCTTCCCAATTCTTCCTGCCTCTGGATCGTTCTTCGTCATTCCAGAAACTTTCAATATTTTTTTTTCAATCACACAATAATTCGATTATTTGATATTTAAATTTTATTTTATTTTTTTAAACCAGTATGTAATTTTATAAATTTATTTATTTATTTGTTAAATTTAAAAAAAATTGATCTTGATCGAGAGCTCAAAGAACAAATTCCATTTAAATTTTTTTTACAAGGCATGCATACGCGCAAGTATCACGTATTATATGAAATTTATTTATTTATTTTTTAATTTCTATAAAATAAATATTTTATTTTATATTTACCTGCGACGTAGCGCACTCGTAAAGTTTCGGAGTGTTACATAACTTCCCTAAGAACCCGCATCGACCAAACTCACCATGAATTGTTAAAACTGGCATACTCCATTACAAATGTAGCTGACATTCAAGTAGTTCTTGGTCCCCTTGAAAGAGAATAGGAATCTCTTAAAAATCAACTCAGCGATGTTACTAAGACTCCTCCTGAAACCACTTTCATTTCCTTTTTCATACCAGATGTAATCCCTTCTGCTTATAAACCGCCATCCTTTACCATGCCCTCCTTATTTCCTCCTTCCTACCAAATCTAGAGTAAAAAACCACCTCTTACCCGGTCCCCTCCAGTTCGACCTCCCAAGCCATTTAGTGGTTTTGTTTTTCATCTTCCTTCCCAACCAACCTTATCTGAACCACTTATCTCTCCCGATGACTCTCTACCCTCTCCAAGGTATGAACTGCCTCAACCTCCATTCCCTACTGATCCAACCTCCAAATGGAAAAACAAAGGAAAAGAAAAAATAATGATGACCATTCCCCCATTTAAACCAAATCTCCAAGCTTCTTCTAGACCATCCCCCCTACCAGACATCTCTGATAATCCCTTAACCTCTTTTCTCAAATACATGGCTTGTCGCTATGATCAACCCTTAGTTGCTCTAGCGAATTAGATTGATGACTCTTCTTCTAAAGTCGATTCTTTTTCTGAGTCCTCTTCCTTTGTTTCTGAATCCTCCTCAACTCATTCCCAAGACGTACTGACAACAACGTTTGGCCTAAGTGAGCCTTCAAAACCTAAACAAGAACCAACCCATAGCACTCCCCCTACTACCAAACCACCACGGGAACCATTAGATGACATGGACTCTGATTTCCCTCTCCACCTCACCAACCCCAAAAATCCGGTTCCAGGTCTAGTTCCTTCCACACTTTTAATCTGGACAATCTTTCGTATGATGAATGGCCATCTTTCTTTAATGATATGTTTTCTTGGTGTCACGCTGAATCAATCAAACATGGTGCCACGAAGGCTATTGTAGTCGAGAAATTACTTACAAGATTGACAGGTAGTCTTCGGGATTGGTTGGTTGCCCAACAACCATATAGGCATACTGCTCTGCTTCAACAATCGGTTAACAATTTCCTCTCCACACTTTTTGATGCATTTGTTGGTTTGTGGACCCATTATGTTGATCAGGCTCGAGAAAAGTATTTGGCTGCGAAATGTTGTTCATACAATCTTCGAGCTATGCAAAAGCATTATGAACAGATGTCAAAGTGGTTTTATTTGATCAAAGGAGTTGATGATGTTAACCTCAAAATTGTTTTCTTGTTCTCTTTCCAGCAACCTATTGTAAATAAGGCAAAAGAATACATGGCCACTCACAAGAAAACTACTCAAGAAAGTACTCTAGGACAATTATTCTCTTATATCTACAATGGACACCAAGGGCTTTGCGCCCAGTATGAGATTGTCCAACGCCCCAGAGAATTGGGAAAACTCTTTCCACTGCTTGCCATAATGTTGTCCCTAAATGTCATGCATTTGAGCCTTGCTCATGAAAACATAAGACAGAATACCTGCACTATATTAAGCCTTCCAGAAGGCCTAGATCCACATCCAAAAGGTTATTCTGCAAAAAATGGAAGTTCTTACAAAAAAAGCCTTCCCGTGGAAAGAAAATTGACTCCAGATATTTTATATGCAAACAAAAGGGACATTTTGCCAAAGCTTGCCCAAAAAAATCCAAAAGAAACTCTCATTAAAAAAATAGTAACGCTCACTGACACGGAGGTTTTTGATGTTGAGTCCTTATTTGAGTTTCAAGATGATTTTTCCCCCGAAGCACTCATGGCCATCTCTAATACAGAAGCCTTTATTGTAAACTCTTCACCTTCATCAACCAATGGTACCTTCAACCTACCTCATGCCAAGGTCCAGGCTTATCTCTCTCCTTATCATCACCCTATTACTCTAACAACTCATATTGATACAGGTGCTTCGGCAACATTGATGGATCCTTCCCAATTGCCTTTCGAATGGTGAAAACCTTACCAGCAAAATTTCAACACAGTTGGGCAAAGCAAACTTTCCATCACTCACATCAGCAAATCGGTGAAAATCAAGCTCGACCCATTGCTCACATTTAAACATAGAATTCTTGGAGCTCCAGGATTATCAAAACCATTTATTATTGGTTATGATCTTCTTAAAAAAATCAATCATCTCAGGTGGACTCCTCAAGGTCTCAGAACAAATTCTGCATTTATTCCATGGGTGTCATCTATTTTTGAAGGACCCCAATCTAAAGAATTCCTTCAAACATCCCCTCAGGCTCAAAATCTCTGGGCTTCATTGATCCAGGACTACTGTGCTGAAATCCATACAGTTTTTCTTGCCAAATGCAAACGACCATTATGGTTCAATCAAGACTTCTTTGTTGAGCTTCCTTTCAAACTCAATGAAGATATTAATCCTACTAAAGCCTCCCATCCAGGAATGCCACCATCTCAACTTACACTTGCTATCCAGGAACTTGAACAATTAAAGCATGAAGGATTGATTGAGCCAACCACTTTTTCGTGGGCTTGTGAAGCATTTTATGTTAACAAGAGATCTAAACAAGTACGAGGAAAGCTCCGGTTGGTTATTAATTACCAACCCCTTAACATCTTTCTTAAGGATAACAAGTTCCCTCTTCCCTAACCCGATACATTGTTTCAGCATCTCTCTGAAGCCAAAATATTTTCGAAGTTTGACTGTAAGTTAGGATTTTGGCAACTTGGTGTTCATCCTACAAACAAGCCAAATACTGCATTTGTTTCCCATGCTTCCATTATCAATGGGCAGTAATGTCTTTTGGTCTCAAAGCTGCCCCCTCAATCTTCTAGAGAGCCATGATAAAGATTTTCTTAAAAATTCAACATCATGCACTTATATATATCAATGATATCCTTTTATTTTCTAAGGATCTCTCATCACATTTTGATATTGTCAAAAAATTTCATGACCTCTGTGCTTCTGCAGGTCCCATGCTTTCTGAGAAGAAGATTTAGTTATTTCAGACGATCGTTGATTTCTTAGGAATGAACATCAATGATGGCAAACTCTTTTTACAACCCCATATCTCACAAAAACTCTTTAAATTCCTAGTTGTTTTGCCAGACAAAACAACTATCCAGCAATTTCTTGGACTTGTCAACTATATGGATTTCTTTATTAAAGATTTGTCATGGTATACAAGCAAGCTTTCCTTATTACCGAAGAAATCACCCCCACCATGGACTGATGAACAGACTGCAGTTGTTCAAGCCCTCAAATTGAAGGCACAAACTCTTCCTCAACTACAAATTCCAAGCACTAGGCATCAAATCCTTCAGACTGCTGCCAGTGATGAGTATTAGGGCGTCGTTTTATTAGAAGAATTTTCGGACAACACCAATCGCATTTATGGTTATAAAAGTGGAGCATTCAAGCCCTTGGAACTTCATTATCACTCTACTTTCAAAGAAATACTAACAGTCAAAAAAGATATTGAGAAGTTCCAGTTCTACTTGGTTGGTAACTCTTTCCTCATAGAAATGGATATGTCAAGCTTTCCAAAAATGTTACATTTCAAGCAAAAACTGATCCCAAATCCACAACTTCTCCGGTGGGCAAGTTGGTTCTCTCAATATAATTTTACAGTTAAACAAATTTCTGGAAAGACAAATGTTTTGGCAGATTTTCTCTCAAGAGACCATCATACTACCCATTTCATTGGAGTTATTGGATCATCTTCCTCCAACCCATATCCATCTGATGGTGCCCATGTTTCCCCAGATCTCATGGCTTCCATTTCTACTCTCTCAGTTGAAATAAGAGAAAATATCTTTTGGAAGATTCCAAATCAGCCTATATCATAGACGGGCTCCTCAAAGTTTTCATCAGAAGACATAGCATGTTCTTTGGCCATGTCCCTCACCCCAATAAGCC
This sequence comes from Tinospora cordifolia, assembly GCA_030144865.1. Taxonomy (NCBI): domain Eukaryota; kingdom Viridiplantae; phylum Streptophyta; class Magnoliopsida; order Ranunculales; family Menispermaceae; genus Tinospora; species Tinospora cordifolia. The sequence goes on along the minus strand of JAJIYU010008798.1, from coordinate 7,679 downwards.
TTATCTTTTCCCATTTCGTATAATAAGCTTTTATTTTTTTCCCAAAGGAAGCCTACTATTTTTTGATGCACATACTAAGGTCTTGGTGGATTGGTTTTTCAGTAGATAAGCATCTCTTATATGCTTATTTATTTCAACTACGACCTCCATATTATGAATTAGGACCTGACCAAACTAGGTTCAACAGGTTTTTACTCAAGTTTGCTACTCATGAGCAATGGCTTGAGCATTTAGCTAATTGGCCACAGCGTTTCCTCACTATTGTTTTCTTCGTTTCTTTGGCTTCTAAGCATAGGTACCCTACTATCGGTGATGATCTAATAGCTGCAGCAGAGGAGGTTTGCTCCTTTTAGATCTTCTGAGGATATTCACGATTACTTTTCTTCAATAATCATAGCCATCATACCTATCCAGGATCCCTTCCTGGCCAACGGCATGAATTTTTTATGGCAGTCGAGCCCCCCTTTTTAGCCTAATTTTCATCATTTCTAATATTTCTAATAAGACATGATTCATTGGAATGAAACAACAAGGGTAACAAATTGGCCCAGGCCCACACCACCTTACCACTCTGGGCTTTTGTATGGACGAGCTAGACTCAACGAACCCGAAAACCACCTCTGGCATACTTTGCATACCTTAATAGAAGAATATCTAGCTGAGCATCTAACCTACCTTGAAGACATCGACCGAGCCACTTGCCCCACTATGGATTACTAGCTCATCATCCTCTGACGAAGAATAGACATAGATCCAATTAAGAAGACACGTGTCTCAGCCATATGCTGCCGACACTCTATCAGAATCTCTATTATTGTCTACAATTGTCATCTTTTTCAAAAAGAAAGCATGTGAACATCCCCATAATTGAAGGCTTTCCAGCATCACTAATCAATAACATAAATAAGTTTACACATATATTTTCACACCTACCTATATATATATTTAAGTTTCACAAATATTCTACTAAATATATTATCCAAAATATTATTTCCTTATTTTAATAAAGAAGACTATGATGAAAAATATTATGCATATACACATATTTAGTATATTTGCCCATATATTACTACATGCCTAGTATTAATTAAATATCAATTCAAGATAACATATCAAATATATGTGTGTGTGTGTGTGCGCGCCAATTAATAAAATGTCACACATATAGGCACAGATATATATACATGTGTCTATACCAATTAAATCGCACTTATATATACAAAATAATTTGGGATATTACAGAAAGACAGTCTAGTAAATTCATGTTCATATTCTTGAACTGTCATATTCCCCTACTTCAGATAAAGGAATTGATCCCTTCGATTATATTTCTCTGTTGGTAGGAAAAAACACCCATACAACATCTCTTTGAATTTCTCCCAACAAACTACACCTGAATGTCTTCTACCTGGACTTTCATCATCACTTCGCATCCTCAGTGAGTTTAAAGGTAGCTAATCTAACTTTGTCTTGATCCTCAACTTGTATATCATCAAATATAGCTTATATTCTCATCAACTAGTTTTTAGCAACTTCTAAAACCCCCTGTGAATGTTGGAGGTTCTCTCATTTTAAAAGTTTTCATTACCTCATTATATTTTTTTCTTTTCTTTTTCATCACTTCTGTCTACTGGCATTGAATTTTTGTTGCAACAATAGGTACTACCTCATTAACCCCAACGCTGCTAGCACCAACTTCATGAACTATTAGTGCATTAGGCCTCCACAACTATTCCTTGATCTTTAATATCCCACATCAGTTTGACACTAGAGCGATGTTTGTGTTAAATGAGCAATTGCGAGCCTATCAAATGTTGAATGCTTTCAGAAGACTCAAGTTCGAGTCTCGCCACGGACAAAACCCTACACTCAGCCAGTGGTGGCTAAAGTGGAGACAATATCGGTATATAGTGGGCCCAGGTTGTTAACAATGGTATCGGAACCGCTCTAGGTATGACAACAGTGTGAGTCTTGAAGACAACACTGCTCCAAGGGGCTGGATTTTAATATCCCACAGGGTCAAACACTATGGTGATACCTTGGCTAAATGAGCAATTGCAAGCCTTACTAGTGACGAACACTTTTGGGAGACTCAGGTTTGAGTCTTGCCAAAGACAAAAAATCCTACACCCAGTTAGTAGTGGCTAAGGTAGGGACAATACTGGTACGTAGTAACTCAGGTTGTTACATGATCTTAGTTATCATTTCTATTAGTTGTAATAATATATAAGTCTATTTCTCTTCTTAAGGCTTTATAACCTAAGGCTCTAATACCATTATTATTGTGATCCATTCTTCGGTGACATCACAACCAACACATAATTTCCAAACATGTTAGAATATTGGCATGTTAGAAAACCTTGTGAGCCTTCCCAACCAAATCACCAATTTCCTGAAAAATTTGACAAAATCTCCTCCAAAAATATAACATATCGCTAAATTTAAATTACCTGATAGACCACAATCAATATAAAAAATGATATATTTCTTGATTAAATTAATCATACATCTAAACAATCCATAATTTGTCCTGACAATACATTTAGATGATAGAAACAATTCATAATCATCCTTTTCCCTTTCCTGTCAAAACCTGAAAAAAATAATAGAAAGTAGAGTGGACAAACAACAAGCTCAGTGAATAATCTGACTTATGGTATTATATAGCCATCATATGTATAAAACATGTGAGGCAAAACCAATTTCAATCACTTGCAAATGAAATAAAAATAACATGCATGCATAATGTAATGTGTGAACATGCATTCAATTTTAATAATGTGCAATCTTTTTTAAAAACATGAGTCATCTTCCTCCTTCTAGATAAAAAAAATAAATCTGTTCCTCCCTGCGCAAATGAAGAGTGCACCGATTTCTAACTATCCAATTATCTATTCATTTCCATCTAATTCATCTCATTCCAAGAATGCACCAACCAAGATTTTCACACCGATTAATCATGTGAGTCGGTTATCTGACACTATGACTAATAGAAATGTTATCATATCAATAACCTACTTAGGTATATAATTGACATGCTAAAATACATTAAAAGCATTTCATGAAATTCGAATAAGCATATAATGGAATATATCATTCTATTTAGATAAAATTAGAAATTTTAATATAATACTAATGTTATACATAATACCACAAGTAATGATTACTCATCAAAATTAATGTTCAATTAGTTCCTAATATCCAATAACAATTTATTTCCACAGCATCAATAAAACTTGTCACCAAAAATCATTTTATATGTATCAAATCAAATTTAACTCATTTAAATTTATTTTATAAATTATTTTCAACGTATTTACAGCTCATATCTAATCTAATATATGCATTTGATCCCACGTATTGGTATGCATTAATCCAAATATGCTCAATAATTTTTAAGATTATTTTTCTACTCATATAAAATATTTTTATAACAGAAAATGTTAAAAATAGGCTTCCCAATTTTATTTTTATTAATTTTTTTTTCAAATTTTGATATATAACTCAATTAGTCAATTGTTCACTAAAATCTCAATTGATATCCAAAATTCACGAATTTGGTGTCGATAAGTATATATTATTGTTCTCTACATTTCTATGAAATTCAATTAGAATTTTATTAGAGTTTAATATACCCAAAAGTTTGTTTACAGGACAAATGAATAAAAACTAAAAACATATATGATATCTACGTATCACCAAGAGAATATTGATATAATTTTTACTGAGTTTTACTCACTGTTGCAAAACCTGCAAGTGTACAGGTTCGCTTGAGTATTAACCGATGAGACCTGATATCATCCTTAGGGAAAATGGTTTGAGTAATGATCTTAAATCCCAATTTACTACTTATTTGTGTTTTATCAAGACTCTAATTAATGTGATTAGATTAAACTCTTAACTAAAATCTCTTCTAATTGAAGTAATAACTCTGTTCTTAGAATTCTATATATAATGGGTGTCTAGGATAGTGAATGTCGCTGCATGATCGGCGATCCTTAGTTTTGGTTATGAATTGTCTATGCTATGAGTTCTTGCATCTGTAATTGGAACCGTTTCCCGAGGTGCTTCAATATTAACTAGATTTGTTTCATAACGCCCTCTTTCGAGATGCTTACACAACAACCTGAGTTGTGTATGCAAAAATTCTTGTGCAACTCCTTAGATCAATTAATAACCTCCCCATCAATCAACTAATCTAAGTTCACACTACGATAATCCACACTTTAGACTTCTCTCCCGACTTAATCTAAGGTATTGAGTTCAACATATCTATGGCCAGTAAACATGAAGCATTAAGCCAGCACAATATGAAAATAATGTCTCTAATTCAATAACTGCAACTAGATATCACAAATCATGCATTGAACATCACATCCCAGACAAAGAAAAACTGATTAGCTTGACATGAATTTAATAGAAAACATTAAATTATAATCAAAGAAGTAAATCATACTCAAGATGTGAGAATAATCTTCAATTCCTAATTGGAATACAGGTTTTTGCTCTTCTTAGCTGTCACAAGTAATTCCTTTCCGAATTAGATATTCTGAGTTCTAATAACCTCTCCTATTTATAGTCTTGCACTAAAACAAACCCTAAATAATATGAAAATCTCGATAATCATTCGAGTGACAGCGATCAGTGATGTCCTTTAATAAAAATTTGATCATCTCATTCTGTCTACCGTGGTCCATGATTTTTTTCCACACAAACCATACTCTGGTTATCAAGGTCACTGGATTATCGACCGCAGTAACGAATGAGCTTTCTCCATGTAGTATTCTTCTTCGGCTATCGCGGTCTTTTAGTACTTCTTCGTGATTTCTTCTCCTTTTTTGCCTTCATATGATGTATTTTTTCTTGTGTTTCAACCTATACCCTGCAATACACTCAATTTCCTTTCCCAGACATTATTTCCTCATAAAAGAGTTAAGAACAAAGCTTATAAAGAAATTAAACAATGCAGATCCCTAACTATATGCTAATACTAATAAGTATGCAATTCTTCGACTAATTATCTCTTTATTTCTTCTAAAATACAATAATTTACCTAGACTAATGTTAGTTTGCTATGCAACTAACACTCATAGTGGAGTAACACCATATTTTTGGGTACTACTATAAAACGTCTCTTATAGTAAAAATTACACCCTTACAATCGTAATATGTGACTTACTTAGTATCTTTGTAACAAAAATTGAGAAAAATTGCTTAATTATGCGTCGAATCTATTGAAAAATCGAATTTCCCTTCTGTTTTTCCCTTTTTTTCTTTCGTTCTGTTTTTGGGTTCTGTCTCTGTAAATGAAGGGTGATGAACTATATGAATAAATGATGTCTATGTCCTGATTTTATAATAAAAAATAATTGCATTTATAACCTAATTTGAGATAGATAATTCCAAAACAACCTATCATATATAACTTATTCTTATTTTACCTTTTGTTTGCAATTCCTCTCAACCCACACCAACGTAAATCACACACACATACATATATATGTGTGTGAGTGTGCGAGCGTGCATGTGTATTTATGTTTTTTTTCTTAATTGCCTAATATGTCATTTGCTCTTAATGTCCACTTTATTTATTTATTATTTTTTTAATATACTTAATATCATCATTCACTTACCAAAATTTCTTCTCCTATAATATATTATATACTTATATATATAATCTCATAATATATTCATCTCTACCCAATTATATATATATATATATCTATATTGTAATACCCCAGAATTTTGTCAAATAATTAAAATAAGTTAAGTGAATTAATTTCAAAGATTTTTAGAAATTTTGGGTGCAAATTGTGGGTTGGCACATGAAAAATAAAAATATATTGGAGATATAATTAGGCAAATAGGACCTTAATTTGATAATTTAATAAAAATTACAATTTTGTATAATTAATTATGAAATTTAAGGAATTGCTTAAAAAATAAATAGAAATAAAGTATTTACACATATTGGCTAATATGTGAATGAATAAGGTGAGTGTTAGCATAATAAATGTTAATGCTACATATTATAAGAATATGTACATAAAAAAAATTCATATAATTAAATAAAATGTATTTATCAAATATTATGTAAATAATGGTGTATAATTACATAATTTATTATTTGAAAATGAAATATGAAATAAATAAAAATACATGAAAATGTAAAATACAAATTATTTAATTATTAGCATTAAAAATATTAAAGAAATAGAAAGATATCAAATAAATGTAATATTAAATAATTAAAAAGGAAAAAATATTAGTAAATCCTTAAAATAGCATGATTTGAGTAAAATCAATGTTTACACAAATTAGAAAGTGAAATTGGGTTGATAATTAGCAATTTTCGGATAAAAGAAACCTTAGAAAGTGATTTGGTAATTAGAAATACGATCCAACGGCCAAAAACGTATAATTCATCCGATCCAGGATCCAACGGCCACAATCAAAACCTTATCGAACGCCCGAATGCACCAGATCAGCCAGATTGAACGGCTAGAAATATGCATGCGTAACTCGAGGAATATCAAACGGTCAGGAATCGAGATGTATATGATCTGATGCGTATCTCGATGATCATCAAACGGCCCAAAATGAGGCACTCGGGAAGATCACGAATGGATGCGTCAATCCAGGACAATCTAACGGCGCACAATCGATCAAATAGATCCAATGGCCCAGACACTTTTCGGTAATCGCGAAATCGATCCGAACACAGAACTCGAGGATGATCAACGGTATAGATGAAAACTCAAAAATCTCGATCGCGATCTGATGCTGTGATCGAGGATCATCAACGGCCGATATTTCACCCGCCAAAACTCAATTGCGAACGAACACTCCGCTCGAGGAAATCTGACGGACGAGATCGAAGATTCAATTCTGTTGCTTGATCCGAGGAAAATCTAACAGTTCTGATCGAATCGTAATGCGTGTCTCGAAGCAAATCTAACGGCTGCCATTCTATCCGCCCGATCTGATCACGAATGAAATCACGATGACGATCCGACGGCTCCGATTTGCTGCTCCGAAAATAATAAACGAAAATACCAAAATTAAATCCGAAAAGAATCAGAAAAAAATCCAAAAAAATTTTCTATAAACTTGGTTTTCCAATTCCAAACCAACTTGCTAATTTCTTATGCTTGGGGGGCACGAAAATTTGAATTTTTGCAAGTTTCCCACCAAAAAACTTACCATTTTACACTAATTTGAAGCCTATATAAAGGACCCCTATGCTCACAATTCATCTCATCCCAATTCAAGAGCATATTAGTCCCTCTTGAATCTCTCTAGCCTTCTTCTTGGCAATCTCCTTAGTTTTTGAGTGATCTTGAACTATTCTTGAGTGTTCTTAAGAGTTCTTGAGTGTTTGAAAGACTTGAAGCAACAGAACTCTATCGGATTTCAGAAGTGCGTAGAAGGGACGCATTTAAGGTGGAAGTGACTTTTAACCTTTACTTCTTTATTTTAATTTAAATAAATCTTGCATGTGTGATGATGTTTTGAAGATGATTGATTAAATTTATGTCTTTATATACATGCTTTATTTATTGTGCCATGAATATACATGTTATGCATGTTTAGAAATTAAGAATATTGATGCATTGTGCCATGAATAAATATTTAATGTTTCATGTCATGTACATGTTATGTCGATGGTTTAATCCGAT
>JAJIYU010008797.1:0-17614 GCA_030144865.1 Tinospora cordifolia | reverse complement strand
AGATAGATCTTTAACATACCCAAATGGTATTATTGAAGATGTGTTAGTCAAGGTGGGTAAATTCATATTTCTAGTTGACTTTGTGGTTTCAGACATAGAAGAAGATTGTGAGATACCACTTATCCTTGGGAGACCATTCTTGGCTACAGGTCATGCACTGATAGATATATATAAGGGAGAGTTAACCTTGAGAGTGAATGAAGAAAAAGTTGTTTTCAATCTTTACAAGGCAATGAATTATCCCAGTGACTTGCATGAATGCAAAAGGGTAGAAGTCATAAATTCTTGCATTGTTGTGGTTGTAGATAAAGTGAGCTCCCAAGATGATTTGGTGGGATGTATTTCTTGTTCAATTTCTTTCCCCCATATCTGAAGATGAGAAGCTAATTGTGTTAGCTTTAGAAGCATGCCCACCAGAGCCTAATAGTTTAGAAGCACCATTATCTGAAGCTCATCAATCTGAAGATGTTCAAGAAGCTCTCAGGGCCATTGATTTGACACCGCTTCCTAAACATTTGAAATATGCTTCTTTGGATGAAGCACGATCCTTTCGTGCATCATCTCTTCTTCATTAACTCCTGCCTAAGAAGAGAAGTTGTTGCAAGTGCTGAATGATCACAAGGCTACTATAGGATGGACAATTGAAGATATAAAGGGTATAAGTTTGGCTATTTGCATGCACAAGATTTTAATAGAGGATTTACATAAGCCTACAGTGGAGCACCAGCGGAGACTTAACCCGATCATGAAGGATGTGGTAAAGAAGGAAGTAATGAAATGGTTGAATACAGGAATTATTTATGCCATCTTAGATTCACCATGGGTTAGCCCCATGGAGGGACCACAATTTTTACAAATGAGAAGGGATAAACAATTGCTTCAAGGACAACTACAAGATGGCGTGTGTGCATTGATTATAGAAAACTGAACAAAGCCACCCAGAAGGATCCTTTCCCTTTGCTTGTTGTGGGTCAAATGCTAGATCAGATTGCTAGATATGACTTTTATTGTTTCTTAGATGGGTACTCCAGGTACAATCAAATAGTCATTACACCTGAGGACCAAGAGAAAACAACCTTCACTTGCCCATATGGGACTTATGCATTTCGGAGGATGCCATTTGGTTTGTGTAACGTACCAGCCACCTTTCAAAGACGTATGATGGCAATTTTTGCAGACATGATTGAACACATCATGAAAGTGTTTATGGATAATTTTTCTGTGTTTGGTGCAACATTTGATGAATGCTTGCTTAATATAAAAAAAGTTTTTTCTCGCTGTGAGGAAAAGAATTTGGTTCTCAACTGGGAGAAATGCCACTTCATGGTTTGACAAGGCATCGTTTTGGGCCACAAAGTTTCTATTAATGTTCTTGAAATTGATCGGGCAAAAATTCAAGCCATTGAGAAGCTGGTACCCCAAACGTCGAGAAGTGCGTAGTTTTTTGGGACACACTAATTTTTATCGAAGATTTATTATGAATTTCTCTCAAATCACTTGGCAGTTGTGCAGTTTGCTTGAAAAGGAAACCAAATTTAATTTCACAGTTGAGTGTGTTGAAGCCTTTAATACACTAAAGAAGGCTTTAACATCTGCTACTATTATATCTATGCCAGTTTGGGGGGAAACGTTTAAGATCATATGCGATGCTAGTGATTATGCTATTGGAGCTATATTAGGACAAAGACGTGATAGAATGTTCAAAGCTATATACTGTGTAAGCAAAACATTGCATGATGCTCAAAAGAATTATACTACTACTGAAAAGGAGTTGTTGGTTGTTGTATTTGCATGTGACAAGTTTTGGTCATACATTGTGGGCTCACATGTCAAGGTCTTCCCCAATCTTACAACTATTCGTTAGCTCTTCACAAAGAAGGATGCAAAGCCCAGACTCATAAGATGGATTTTATTGTTGCAAGAGTTTGATATAGAGGTGATAGACAAAGAGGGAATAGAGAATGTGGTAGCAACTCACTTGTCTCACCTATCCAATGAAGCAAATCCGGATCCAACGAGCATAGTGGAAGTTTTTTCTGATGAACACCTCTTGATTATCAGTTATAGTGCACCATTGTACGCAGATTTTGCAAATATAAAGCCACAGGTGCAACTCCACCAGATTTGTCTCACAGCCACCTCAAGCACTTCATACATGAAAGCAAGTTCTATCTTTGGGATGATCCCTTTCTCGACCAGAGATGTGCTGATAAAGTGATCCGTCGTTGCATTTCGGAAGTAGAATTTAACAAGGTCCTTCATGATTGCCACGCTTCACCGTATAGTGGTCATTACAGTCATCAACATACAATAAGTCGTGTTTTTGAGAGTGAATTTTATTGGCTGAGTATGCTAAAGGATGCCTATCAATTTGTGATGACATGTGAAGTGTGCCAGAAATAGGGCAACATCTCCAAAAAAAATGAGATGCCTCTTACCTCTTTTATGGAGGTCGAATTGTTTGATGTTTCGGGAATAGACTTCATAGGACTTTTCTCACCATCGGATGGCAAACAATATATACTGCTTGTTGTTGATTATGTTTCTAAATGGGTTGAAGCAGTGGCTACATCCAAGAATGATGCTAGAGTTGTGTTGAAGTTTCTCTCTCGCAACATCTTTTCTCGTTTCGACACCCCTAGAGCAATTGCGAGTGATGAAGGTACACATTTCTGCAATAAAATCTTCAATAATCTTCTCACCAAATATGGAGTGCGACATAAGGTTGCATTGCCATATCGTCCACAGACTAATGGGCAAGATGAAGTGTCTAACTGAGAGATCAAGGCAATATTACAAAAGACAATTGAAACAAACCGTAGAGATTGGGCTCTGAAATTAGACGATGCATTGTGGGCATACCGAACAACATTTAAGACGCCCATTGCATGTCTCCGTATCAGTTGTTGTATGGAAAATCTTGTCACTTGCCTTGTGAATTAGAGCATAGAGCCTCTTGGGCCATCAAGAAGTTGAATTTTGATGCAAAAGCTTGTGGAGAGAACTGTTTGCTTCAACTTGTTGAACTCGAAGAGTTTCGCCAAGATGCTTTTGAGAATAGCACCATCTACAGAGAAAGGATGAAGAAATGGCATGATCAACTCATTGAGAAAAAGGAGTTCAAACCTAGCCAGCAAGTGTTGTTATTTAACTTGCGACTCCGGTTGTTTCTAGGAATACTAAAGTTTCGTTGGTCAGGACCTTTCCTAGTTACACAAATTTTCCCGTATGGTGCAGTGGAAGTGCAAAGCTTGCTGGGTGGCCACAAATTTAAAGTGAACGGTTAGAAATTGAAGATATTATATGGGGGGCCAAAGCAGATTGTGGAGATGGCAGAACTTAAAGACTGAAACACCGTATCCTCGTCAAGCTAACGACGTTAAACATAGCGCTGAGTGGGAGACAACCCACTATTGATTTCTATTTTCTTGTGTTTATGATTGTTTATATTTGTTTGGTGTCATTTTTCTAGGATTCATGTAGGTATTACCAACTGATTTCATAGGTTTTAAGTAGCATAGGTCTAAGTAAAAAAGCAAAAAAAAGAGAAAAGGGCATCTCAATTCTGCCTACCGCAATCCACAAAATCATTGTGTACTGTGGTCCACAAAAAAAGGAACTGTCTCATTGTGCACTTACTGAGGTCCACAGAATGTTATGTTCTGTGTACCACGGTCACCAGAAGATACTTGGGGCATACATTGTCTGTACTGTGGTCATCAGAAGAGTATACTTCTGTGTACCGCAGTCATCAGAAGAGTATACTTCTGTGTACCGCAGTCACCAGAATGATCGTTTTCGGAGCACTCTATGTACTGCAATCCAAAGTGTTGTACAATTCTATGGACTGCAGTAGATCGAAACCCAGAATCATGCAATTTGAAATTTCACACATGGATCGCGGTCCATAAAGCATTGACCGCGGTCTGTGCATCTTTTTTTAAGTTGGATCGTGGTCATTTTTCTTCATTCTGGTCCAAAAACTTTTGAGTTTCTCTGTAGCTCTTCATTTCTCCTGCAATTTTTAGAGTGCATTTTCCTTTCCTGGCAACAATGGAAGTGTTTTTACTTTAGTTTTCATTATTTCCTTGTTTCATTTTCATGTTTAGGTAAGTTTTACGATTTAGATTTTACGATTTATGCTTGGAATGACTTGTTTTGCTCAAAACTTTTCAAATTCCTATTATTTCCATCCATTTGTAAATGAGTGCTGAAATATTGGAAGCAAGGGGCTTGCAAAGTCATCATCTATGAGCACTTTAGGCCATTGTTTCCCTTATTTCAATTAGTTAAAGGCTACTTAGTTGATATCTTGATTGAATACGCAATACTGTGGAATTTGGATGTTTTTTATGATCTTGATCATCATTTTTTATGTTTTGGGCGATTGGCTTTTGGACTAGAGCACTTTGACTTGTCTAGAATCACTTTTAGTATCTAGTTTCAATAGCCACATTCTTTTATAAGAAGTGTTGTTTTCCTTTCCCTCTAATGTTATGTTTGTAGGCCTTCTAGAATGAAACATCCTGCTTCTAAAGGGAAGCAATCAGCACCACCTCCGCTGCCCACAGATCGAGCTCGCGTCCGAACTGCTGCAGCAAAGAAGTGGTTCAATCTCATAAGGTCTAATTGACATCTGATTTTGGAATGGGGCATTACGTTGATGCAAGAGGAGTGCAGCATAGGCATTGACATAGTAGTAGTTGCTTGCCATTGAGAGCGGCTCATTCAGGCACCCTCGACGATAGTGATTCTAGTAGTTTAGGAGTTCTATGCCAACGCGGCTGACCAAGAGGGCACAATAGTTTGGGTTTGTAGGAAGTAGGTCCAGTTTAGTGCAGCGGCCATTAACAAACTGTACGATCTTCTTGCAGATTCACTAGATGAATACTACATTGTCTTGCCTCATTTTGATCCAGATGACGTGCTGCGGATTCTTTGTGTTGATGGGGCCTCCTGGATTTGCTACAATGATAGGCTTGTCAACCTTGTGAAGACAATGTTTCAAACCCCAGCAAAGGTTTGGCTTTATTTGGTTTGTGTTAACCTTCTTCCTTCCCTAGCCATTAATAGGCTCACTGTAGAGAGGGTTGTGCTGGTGTACTGTATCATGAAAGGGCTCCCAATCAATGTTGGGACAATCATTTCCACTTCTATGCGGTCTGCTATCGACAAGACCAACATGGAACTTCTCTATCCTACCCTCATCACTGAGCTATGGAAAAGAGCTGGGGTAGTTTGGGAAAGGAGTGAGCCCCTGTTGAAGATGAAGGATCATATTGCAATGAAGATGCTCATTGCCACTCCAACCAAGACGTGTCGAGCCTCTACAAAGTCACAGCAGCCATCAGCTGACCCAATCGGCACTGCAGCCACTCCTGCTTCTCCTACTAGCGTGCCACTATCCTCCTCGACTGCTGTTGCGCCATCATCATTTGCCACACCACCCTCTTATCCTCATGTCATGATGCATTGGTTGGAGCTTCCTGTTGCATGCCCTACATGGCCATGACATGTTGTGTGCCACCAGCTCCCCTGACTCCATCGATAGCTAATGATGATGACGGAGGGGACAAGAATGATTTCATCATGGAGGCTGAAGTTTTTAGAGAGGACCTCCGATTCCCATTTTTCTTTCCCTTTTCTTTATCTTTGTTTGCTTTAAACTTCAATTCTGTTCACAATGGATAATTATTTTTGATTATGCATTAACTTTCATTAATAGTAATGCCTATGTTTAGAATTTTTGTGCTATCCAGACTAATTTCTCTATTTTTGAATGCATGTGATGATGTGTACTTTCCCATGTATGCAAATCAATGTGCTCTTGAGGACAAGGCACCATTCAAGTTTGGAGGTGTTAAATGCTTCGACACATTAGGTTTAGTTTTTTTGGTTAGTTTTTGTCAATTTCATAGTTACATTTCCTTCTTAGTACTTTGCTTTGCATACATTAGAAGCATTTTAGGAACAAATAGTAAAAGTCATTTTGGAAGTCATTTAAGCAAGATTGTCCATGCCATGACTATATAACAATAGTTTAAAAAAAATTTCACTAAGTAACCTATGAAATTGTAAAATTTCTTCAGTGTAATGAGGCAAAAAACTAGGGTTCCTTCAAATAGTCTGTGTGCTTGGTGTGTCTAAAATTTGACTTTGACAAACCCCTTTAATCTTAGGTAGATTGAGAATCCAAAGCTGAGGAAAGTGAGGAGTGGAAACTAAACCACAAATAGAGAGAATTTCCTATAGATTTTCAAAATAATCAAATCACCTCGAATATTGCTTAAGAATGACTGTAGGAGGGAAATGAAGTAGGCCATCTTTATTTGAGTCATAGCTTAAAGGCCAGTCCCAACATTCATAACCTTTTTGCAGCCAATTTCGAGCCTTATAGAATGCTTTCTTGTTGTAAACCTGAACATCACATTTAGACACACCTTATCATTTTTATTAATATCTGAGTTGAACCTATTTGTGGGCACTCATGGTTATAATTCTTACTATTCAGAAGTGTGAAAGAACGAGGAGATGCTAACATTGAAATACAATTGCTTTTCATATTTTTATTTTGGTTCATGATATGCTAAAAAAAATTGCTGAAGAAGAGTTAGTTCAGTATTGTCAATGAAAGTCGAGCCTCTATTTCTCTATGAGTGTGCATGTGGGCACAATTTGGAGTGCAAGATATGAAATAAGTTTGGGGGAGCTATGAAACAAGGTTATGAGCATGAATGAATAGAAAAAGGGGTTGAACACAGAGGATAAGTTTGTATTAAAGAAAAATCAAATAAAAGAGGTTGGTATTATTACTATGAGTTCACACTTGAGTTAGAGTGAAATTCTTGACTTACTTGCACCTTAAACCAGACCGCATTACAACATAGAGAAAAGACCTCTGATCTTGACTATAGTTTGAAATGAGTAGAAGATAGATAGAGGAGAGAATTGAGAGGGTTTGCGTACTTAGGTATTAGGAAAGGATTTTTGTGAGTGGGATGGTGCCTGCAAATCACCTACAAAGTCTATGATGATTGAGATATTGATAGATGAGAGGGTGAAGTTAAGGAAGATGGTAGATGAACTAAAAATCTAGACAACTTGAATGACCTTAGGGATGTGTTAATGAATCATACTGCAGGGATGGAAGATAGAGGTCACAATGATGAGTGAAACAATGAATTTATTTCTATGGCATAGGATAACACCTTAAATTAGAGTAATTGTTCGAGGATGAACAACAATCTATGTTTGGGGGTATTTGTTAGTCACATAGTAGGCTAACATTAGTATAGGTGATTTATTGCATTTTATAAGAAATAAAAAGAAAATTAAACAAAGTTATGCATAATTAGTAGCATGAGCATCTAGATTAGGAAATTGCATGTTTCATTGCATTTTAAGCCTTGTTTTCATGATTTAAAGCTTTTCCATGAGAAAATGATGTTTAGGGAAGGATTTCTAGTGCGGTGGAGGTTTAGGGTGAAGTCAAGAGAGAATTGCATCATATAGAAGAAAAGAGGAGTGGATATCAAGGGGAAAGCATCAACCGACCGTGGTCGGATAACTGATGATCGAGGTAGCAAAGGAAGACAGAACAAAGAATTAACTTACTGGTTACCGCGGTCGGTCATCCAGTGATTATGGTAACTAGAACATGATTTGAGCAAAAATAGATTGACCCGCGGTGCACAGAATGGAGGAAATCCGAGTTTTTATTGAAGGACGATGTTGACCGCGGTCACATGATTAACTACCAGGTTTCTCATATTTTTAGGGTTTTTTTATTGTGGGCCTATAAATAGAAAAGAGGATTAGAACCCAAGCATTCCTAATTTAGAAAAACTCAATTGTGACAGCTCCAGGAGACAAAAGCAAGAGTTTCAAAAAGGAATTGAAGATTTAAATCAAGTTTTGAGTATGTTTAACTTTGTTTATTACTTTTTTATGTTTTCAATTACTTTAATGTCAAGCTAATTAGTTTAATTGTCTAGGATGTAAATCTCCAAAGTTTGAACTGTGATTTCTTATGCAAGTGACTGATTTAAAAACACTATTCTATATTATGTATGCTTAGTGCTTGATGTTTACTGGTCATAGACATGATGAGTTCAAATCATTAGAATAACTTGGAAGAGAGGTTTAATGGTAGGTTGTCACAGTATAGACTTAGATTGATTGATTAACCAGAGGGTTGTTAACTGTCTAGGGGGGGTGCACAGGATTTTCAACCATATAATATTAGGTTGTTAATTAAACACCTCGGGAGAGGGCATTATAAGACAACACTAACAGAAATTGAGGTACCTCGGGAGAGGGTTTCAGTTACGGATGCTATAAATCATAGTGTAGATATTTAATGATCTAAAAAAAGAATCATAGGTCATACAACGACATTTACTATCCTAGACAACCTTTTCATATAGTTTTCAAAAATAGAATTTTACTACTTTTGATAGTTTATGTTCTTGTTTAGAAATTGACAAACCAACCCTAATCTGAGTCTCGATAAAATGAAAACCAACGTTAAATTGGGATTTAAGATAGTTTAATAAATCCATTTTCCTGAGAATAATATTCGGTCTCACCGATTACTACTAGTGCAAACCTATATACTTGCAGGGTTAGCAATATCTCCATCTCGCTTTCGAGCTCCCAAGTAGATTCTTCCACTCTATGATATTTTCAGAAAACTTTGACTAAGGGGATGTCCTTCGTTCTCAAGCTTTGTAATTTGCGGTTGAGGATCATAACTGTTGCTTCTTCATATGTGGCATCGTCTTGGACATCACTTCTTCCCAATGGATTTTGTGAGATGGATCAGGTTCATACTTCTTCAGCATTGGCATATGGAATTCCTTGTGAACTGAGGACATTTTGTTTGATAGATCTAATTCATAGCCGCATTCTCTGATTCTTCTAAATATTTTGAATGGGTTGATGAATTTGGGTGACAACTTTCCTTTATATCCAAAATACTTGATTCCTTTATGAGGGTTTATTCTTAAGAACACTCTATCACCTGCCTGACACTCAATGAGCCTTTTTCTTTTATCGGCATAACTCTTTTGTCTACTTTATGTGTAATACCCTAAAAAAATTTTACAGAATGAAATGAAATGATAAATGAGACCAAATTTCTTTCAGGGATCATTTAGCAAGTTTAATTGCTCAAAAACCTCTAAGGGAAGTAAAAATTAAGAAAAGAAAAGAAATGGAATGGAATGAACACCTCACATGATCTGGGCATCTAAAAATCATTACATTTGTCCAATTAAGGGTTCATTTGACTAATATGTTTTAGTTGAATGAGAATTAGGAAAGAAAATGAAGAACAACCTAGCCAAACATGAGATTGAATTTTTATTAATTTCATGTGAATCCAAAAGTGTAAAATAAAAATCTAAAATTTCCATGATGTCTCAGACATGTGCAAGTCACATGAAAGAAAATGTTAACATGCCATGATCATTTACACCCATGCCCTATGCACACTAAAACATCTCATGAGGAGAAATTCCCTAAACTAGCCTCACACACACTTGATACACACATGTGAGTTGTCCTTGTGTGTAATACCCTTAAAACACTGTACTTGATGAAATGAGATCCAATGTCTGTTTAGTGAAATTTGGGTGCAAAATGAAACCAGACTCATTTTGGGGCCAAAGTTGGCAGGTTTCCAAAAGTCTCATTTAATGACCCTTAGGGACCCAAAACAACCTAAAATAAAGTAAGGTGACATGAACCAACTAATTGGACAACTTATCCAAAAATTACAACAATTGGTCAAGATTAAGGTTTTTATTTACCAAACGCCTTTCAAGGGGTCCAAATTAGAAAGAATTGGCATTTAGGGTACTTCGAGAAATTGAAATAACCCGCAATGAAATGGGATGACATGAACTAATAAAATAAATAACATATCCAAAAATTAGGACAATTAGCCAAGATTTGGATTTTCATTTCATAGTCCTTTCAATGGGTTCTAAATAAGGAAAGTAAATGAAAATCAATTTGGCCAAACCATATATTGAAATTCTTAGTTTTTTCATGTGATTCCAAAACTATAGGTTATAAATCATAATTCCTTGTAAATAAGGAGATATTAATTTTTATTAAAGTTTTGTGGACCCATGAATGCATGGCCACCCCTAAACATATGCAAGTTACATGGGTGGAATACCATGATCATGCACACCCTTACCTTACTCAACCTCAATGGGACATTTCCATTATTTGAAACCATGAAAAATGATCCCATGAGCCATGTAAATGATCAAGTATGCCCGCACTTATAGAATTCATGAAGAATGATTCCATGTGCCGAGAAAAATGATCATGTATACCAAGGTTACATACAAAATGTCTCATATGTGTGTGTAGGCACACATATGACAAACCCAAGATAAAAGATTAATGGAGAGTGGTTGATTATATAGAAAGATTCCTTCACGTAAGAACAATAAAAAAAGATATAAACTTATCTCATGCTCACATGGGGAGCCAAAAATGGGGAGAATCCAAGGGAAATAAGAAATATTCTAAAAGCTTTGTTTTTGTGTGCCCATATTAGAAACTTATTTGATTTCATGAATCACAACATATTAGAATGTTTTCCTACTAATAGAGGATGTCCAAGGGAGATTATAATATGATCTAAACTTATTTTGTGTTCAAACATAGTTAGAAAACTAAATAAGACTCATATATGGTGCTCACACTTGGATTGGAAATATTGGTGGTCCCATTTGCCCAAACCATGAGCAAACTTGCCCAAACCATGCAAACCATCCCTCTCTTGTGCATCAAAAGTTTCTCATTGTGAGCTACACAAGCTGCCCAAAACCTGCCCCCTTTGCTCTTAAAAATCTATAAAAACCCCCTTTGTGCTCACTTCTTCTTCATCTCAAAGCAAGAGCTCACACTTCCCTCTTAGCTTATTGTAGCATTCTTCGTTGCAACCCCTTTTCACTTTCTTTGTTTCTTGCTTTAATTTTCAATGAGAAGTTAGGATTGTAGTTTTCTTTTATTGTTATTGAAGTTATTGAAGTTATGAACGTAAATGATAAGGGAAACCTCTGCTGGATTCAACATGTTTTATTTCAAGTTTCTAGCATATTCATAGATGTTTAAATTCATTTTTTTAGCATGTTTTACTTCAGTTCAGCTTGAATGATCATATTTAAATTTCAGTTTAGCATGTTTTTCATGTTTGTAATTATTCATGATATCATGCCATGCTTAGATTCCAAGCTTAGGTTTACTTTGAAGTTTCAAGCATGCTGTGTTGTTTGCATGCTTTCTTGAATGTTTAAATTTTGAAATTTGATATTCTGATTTTATTTCATGAATATATGAATTTGAATATGAGAAATTGAAGATAAGAACCACATACTATCATAGTGATCCATAGGGATGCTATAGGTGTTCTTATCACATGCTTAGAGTATGTGGTTGCGAGGCGCAACTAAGGGGTACTTGGTACATGGCATCCAATGGAAAGTAACAAAAGAATTATCTTTGCACCATAATGAGGGGTATCTAAAATAAGAACATCAAGGGAATAGACCCCCTTTCAGTACAACCAAAAAGTTGTGTGAATCACCTAATACATAAAAGTGTTTGAATTTGGATGTGCTATTTATTTTAAATAGTAACTTAGTTGCTAAATGAATGATTCATTGGGCTATGTGCTCACCCCTTTCTCTTATATTTTAGGAATTTGAAATGTATGATCAATCTTAGTAAAGAATTAGAAAGTCTACTTTTAGAAAGTTTCTATATAAGGGCATATTACCCAAATTTGGAATAAAGACTTTCGCTGAATTAAATTTAAGTTTTAAGTGTTATGTACTGAAGTTTTTTTAAGAATGTAGCTTTCTTTATTTTATTTGAATAAATAAAGAGTTTTAAGTATTCCTTTATCTAATTACATAGCCTTATTGAATTGAAATTTAATATATTGTGATGTATCCATGAACGTTTTTAATTAGTGTTTGAATAAAGGAATTGAGATGTAAGTTGTGTGCTTGTAAATGTAAATAAGACCTAACCTGCCTTGTGGTTAAGCTTAAACCTATTCTAGGGGGTTAGGGTGTTACAAAAATTGTATCAGAGCTAAGTTGATAGATGCACTAGACTAGAATTAGAAAGTCAATTAGTGGCTGTTTGATTAGAATTAAAAACTAAAATTAGGGTTTTACAATGGATTGAATTGAATCTTGAATGCTTTACCTTCTATTTTAAAATTGAAAAATGTTTCAAAAGATGTTTTCAAAAAGAAAATATATGTTTCTCAAATGTTTTGTTTGGACACAAAGACTACAAGTTGAGCTAATAGAGGGTAAGCCTTATCCCGAGTAAAGCCAAACATTGAAAGAGAGGTGGGTTATCCCGCCCTAAAAAATGTGGTTGCTAAGTAGACTTCGGGCTCACCGCTCGATTTGAAGGTTGTTCCACCAGCTTGTACGAGTAGTCTGAGTTGAAGAACACCTTTACTTTCTATAAAAGAAAATCAACAGGTGAAAAATTAGGCAAGGAATCGAATAGAAGTCAAAAAAGATGTCAAAGGTGGTATCTCGGCTAGACAAAGGTTGTAAATCAACTAGACGAAACCTTAAGTCTAGGGGAAAGACCTTAGGTACAAACATGGGTGTAGCCATGGGTGGCATAGTGGATTAAAAGCGTAAAACTTTAGAACATAGGCTAGAAACTAAAACTTGTGTGAAAACAGAAAATTGTTTGATTAGGACACGGGATTGGGAAGCTTCTATATCTTTCGCTTTCTATGTAGTATGAGATGCATAAGAATTTTGGGAGATGGAGGAAGCCTAGACTCAAAGAATGATGGACCATGTGTGGTAAATGATTGGTAACTCTGGCAGAATGAGTTTCTCTATACTCATTGGTATGGGATAGTTGAGTATAGTGGGCTCGGGAACCATAGTTATTGAGCAATTTGCAAAATTGTATGGGTGCGCCTCTATGTTTGATGAAAGTGTAACACCCCAACTCTCAATCGGACCTTCCACTAAGTATTATGGGCCATCGCCATTGAGAATCAGAATGTTACTAAAAATTTCTTTCAAAGTCTCATGCTTTAAATTTAAGCTTGTTGGTTGCAAGTCAAAAATCATGTGTTATAAATTATAAATCTTGAATCATAAATTTCCAAATTTCACAGTAGAATCATTTCAAAACTTATATTAAACTATAATTGTTAAACATATAATAGAGTTCAAAGATATAATCATTTGAAAATCAAAACCAAAGTAAATACTTATAAAACAACGACATTAAATTCAAACAAAAATTATACACACAATTCGATGATAATTAAATAAATCAAATATAACCTCTAAAGTCTCTTATCCCGGACGACCTCCCCCATGAGGTATCCAATCAAAAGTGTGAGTCTTATGATGTAGACTGTTACGCACTACGTCCAAATATTCCTAAAAAATGAAATGGGAGTGAGCTCAAAAGCCTAGTGGATCATTCCTACACATCACATACATTATATTGACCAAAATCCAAAAACATTACAAACACTTCAAACATTAGGCGTTTCAAACATTCATTTAGTTTTGGTCGTAGTCTAAGACTGAAAGAGAGTTGAGATGCCTCTCGGTATTCCCCGTGATCTCATCTAATCATAGAAGGTCTCGATTACCATCTACAGTCAATTAAATCTAAAATCATGATATCACAGTCTAAGAGAGTGTACTTACTGCAGCTCATACCATCTATCAAAGACTTTTAGCTGTTGCAGGCAACTCAAGGTTGGAAATACCTATGATCTACCTTGTAGCTCGTCGATCTCAAGCGGTGGCATATAAGTAATACCACCTTGATTTGTTTCAGGCTCGTCGATCGCACCGGTACGTGGATTCTTAATAATCCTTTGTCTTATGTTTAGTTTTACAAACAAATTCAATCATACCAACAACATCACACATATAAAAAAAATTTATTAAATTATGCATGTAATGAATGTGACAATCAAATAAATAGAGAATGTTTCCTAAATGCAATTTTTCCTATTTATGCATGAACTGAATAAATAAATCTATCATCACATCATTCAAGCATACCAAACAATATCAATCAATTTCATAATAAAATTTTAATAACCTAGAACTATTCAAACAAATGTTTTGAATTTAAATTTCATATAATACATAAGAGTAAGGAAATCACACTTAGCTAATTTCGCAGATCTTCGGGGCCACCTTGCTTTATTTCAAGCTATTCAATACTCTAAATTTGTAAAATCTGAAATTTAACAATCAATATAATTTTTAAGTTCCAAGTTAATATTCAATCTCATTCGAAACTCTTCCTAAGTTTAAATAATTTCTAATGATTATGAGGTCTACATATTCATTTCATCTAATTAAGGGTTATTTCTACTTATTTTCTACGTTCTCAGTGTTTACCCAAATTTAATTTAAAAATATCTCTAAGCTTACATTTTATAAAAATAATAGTTCTACTAATTTAAACTTTTAATCTAAAAATAAAACTCTCATAATTAATTTTCAAGTTTCAATTATTTACTCACTTCTAAATAAATTTATTTAGATTCGAAGATTAGAAATGATAAAAACACTGATTTAAATTTGGGCTCTAACACAATTCATTTATGTTCTATAAATTTCATTTCACTTAAAAGTAATATTTTTATATCTAAAATTTGAACTAAGTTCCATGTTACTAATTTGTCACATAAAAATCCCTAAGTTGCATCTTTTAAATTAAATTAGTTTAATTTATTCATATTTAAATATTAAATCTAAATTATAAATTTCTTAAATTCTAAGCTCCAAACAAACTTATTTTATCTTAAAACTCTCTCTTAAAAGGTTTAATTAATTTTTATTGGAATAAAAAATTTTCTAATATTTATTATTTATATCTAGCGTCTATATAAAATAAAATTTCTAATATTCGAAACTCAGAATTCCCTAAACTTTGATACAACTCAATATTCATATTCTAATATCTGTTCAAAATTTACTAGCATCAAAATAATATTTTTACTAAAATATTGAATAAGGTTTTAATTAATTATATTCATATTGAAATTAAATTAATTATGAACAAAATGAGACTTCTGAATATTATAAGTTTAGTTTTAGGACTGAATATTTCAATCTTTTCTTACAAAAGATTCTAAATTTCTAGGCGTTTATTTTTCAAGTTTTCAACTAATCAAAATAATTAGATTTTTATCTTCTAGTATTATTCCTTATCTATTTTATAAAAATTATTCCTAATTAAATTAAATTCTTCTAACAGTAAAAATCTTTTTAATTTGGATTTCTAAAATATTGAATTTTTCTTTTTCAAATTTTAAGCATTTAAAATAAATTAAAAAGTTTTATTAATTTATTCGAAACTAATTTTAGTTCAAGATCATAATAGTTAAATAAATTAATTTAAATACCTTTGTTGTCTTCTTCGCGAGAGCAACGCCTGCGATGAGGTCCCTTTGTTACACGTCGTTCTTCGCGCAGGCCGTAACTGCTGCCATTTCCTTCTTCGTGCGAACATGATAGCAGTGCACTAGCAACACTCAAAATTTCCAAATCTTAATTCTCTTCTTGTTTGTTTCGACATCAAAACCCAACTCAAAAAACTATGAAACACCCAAATTTTTCAGCCCACGCACCAAATTTTTTTTTTGTTCATCAAAACCCAACCAATTCAACGCAACAATCGAGCTTCAAATCATATTTTTTGCTTCAATCTTCATTCTCGTTCTTGTTTTTAATTTCCGTCCAACATAGGAACAACCAGCAGCTGCAATTTTTCTTCTTCCATGGTCCAACAGCACCCAACAACACGCAACACACACACAACTGAATTTTTTTTGTTCCTCTTCTTCATCCCAAACATGCTAGCAGCCGTGCTACTCTTCGCTTTCGTGTTTTTTTTTTTTTTTTTTTTTTTTGCCCAAACATAGCAATAAGCTGCGTTTTTCTTCTTATTCGTCCAACCCAGCTGCAGCTCATCTTCTTCGCTTCATCTTCGTTCTCATGCACTAGATCGCACAATGCAATCTGCTGCTCCCCTGTCTTCTTCCTCTTTGCGTGACGATGCTGCATCAACGGCTGCTCTTCATCTTCATCGTCCAGTAGCAGTAGCTTCTCTGATTTCCTTTCTTCCTCCGTTCGTGCGACAAAACCCAAGCGCAGCAGCATCACTGCTGATTTCTTCTTCTTCTTTCTAGTTTCCTCTTCTCCTGTTTCAATCCGCCCAAATTTCAAAAACCCAGCTGTAGCAAGCACAAATCACAACGATCTGTTTCCCTCTGCTTCGCCCAAATCGCACAACTGCGATTTTCTATCTTTCCTTGTCCGGTAGCCGCAGCAACAACCAGCAGTTGCTGGTTTTACTGTTCCTCCAACACCGATTGTAGTCCCTCTTCTTACTTTGTTTCTCTTCTTCTTTTCCTCATCTGATCGTCACGCCGAATCAAAATCAAAGCCTGAGATTATTCCTTCTTTTTTTTTTGTGTTGTTCGCCCAAATCAGAACATGCACCCTTTCTTCATTTTTCTTGTTCATCCCCTCTGATTTCTTCACGTAGCTCCCGGATTCATCTTCTTCTTTTTCTCTCTCAATCGGTTGAGCACCGATTCTGTTTTTTCTAAAAATTTACTGTGTTTTTTTTTTTCAGTTAAAATTTGTTATTTTGATTCTTGCCGTAACAGGATAACAAGTGTTTCATTTTCAATTTTTTTCCCAAGGTGATATGTACGACCATTGCACTTAAACTATAAAAAAATTTATTTTTTCAAAGCATAGTCTACGCACATCTTTAAATAAAATAAAATTTTAAAATCATTTATTTTTATTTTATATTTTTGTAAAATATTATTAATTTTAAAATCTATATTTTTATTCTATTTATTATTATTATTATTTCCTATTGTAAAGACTATTATTTTCTTTTCTTTTCTTTTTTTAATTTATTTTAAGTTCTAATTTTTTCTAAAAATAATATTTTATTTATATTTACTCGCGATGTATACATAGTCGTAAAATTTTGGGGTGTTACAATCTACTCCCCTTAAATAAAATTTCGTCATCGAAATTTGAGTCAAGTTGACTACTGTTGTCAATCGATCTACATTTACCACTGGCCCATTACGCTTCTACTACGCTACTCTGATCTACATATAGGATACTTCCATCTTCTGCTAGATCCTAGATTCATTGTCTTGTGGCGTTAAAGGATGTCAGTTTGTTGTTCCTTTGCAAGCATTATCTGAGAATCAATTAAAATCTCCTCAAGTCTTTCAGGTAACTGAGTAGTTCCATAATGGCCACCACTTTTTAGCTTGAGGCATCACGTCTTCAAATTTGTCAGTGATTTTGGAATTATGTGCGTTCTATTTTTAATAGAAAGATTATGAACATAGCCTTCTTTCCAAATTAATACTGAGAAGAACTACGAGTTCACAACCTTTGATGTGGTTTAGTATCAGAATTGTGAACTACGAGTTCACAACCTTTGATGTGGTTTAGTATCAGAATTGTGATATCCTAACCCAGGTATTATAGCTTCCTACCCACCTATACCCTATGCGTTTATCATGCTACTG
>JAJIYU010008796.1:0-17630 GCA_030144865.1 Tinospora cordifolia | reverse complement strand
CCCACCATTTGCACCCAAAATTTCTTAAAATCCTTGAAATTAATTTATTTGACTTATTTTATTTATTTTTCTCAAATTAATTATTATTTGACAAAATTTTGGGGTATTACAGCTTATTTGGATGCATGGGCTGACCCACGATTTTGGACTCAAAGTTGTGTGGGCCAACGGCCTGCTCGCTCGTTTTGGCGTGACTCGGGCACGAGGCCCAACCCATTTTCAGCCCGTGTGCTGAAATTGATTTTTTTTTGTGTGTTTTATTTCCTACCCTCCCATATATATACATATAAATGTCAAATTTTGCCCTTTTTTTCTAAAATTATTAAAAATTATTAATTCATCATTTCTCATCTAAAATGTTTCAATTAGACATCATTTCATTATTTATTCAATTATTTTCTCCAAAAATTGAATAATTCATCTAAAATCATATTTTTCTTCCCAAAATTCTATTTATCCTACTAAAAATTCCATAATTATTCCAAAAATTTAATAATCAATCCTAAAAATCATTTCTCTCATGAAAACACATTTTCCTTATAGTTTTATGTGTTTTTTTTCCTCAAAATTACATTTTTTCCCATTATTCCTACTTTTCTTCAATAAATAATTCAAAATTAAAAAAAATTGGGGAAAATTTTGTATAGTTTCATTAAAATTCAAGAAAATATATAGAATACACATGGGTGGTCACATTCTCCCCTCCTTAAAATAAATTTCGTCCTTGAAATTTCCAACACCCTAAAGGTCAAGGGACAACTCCTATAATCTCCGGGAAGTGACTCGTCATATAGTCCCCTCGCTCCCAAATGTCCTGTTTGGCACTGTGGAACTGCCAACGTACTCGTACCATTGGTATTGCTTTGTTGCGCAGTTTCCTCACAGCTCGATCAATAATAGCTACCAAAGCCTCACCACACGTATAATCCTCTCGCAAGTCAACATGTATCCAATTAATCATGTGCGAGGGATCACGGTGGTACTTTCTCAACAATGATACACGAAACACATTATGTACCCCTGCTAACTAAGGCAGTAACGCCAATCGGTATGCCACAAGAACCACACGCTTAAGGATCTTGAAAGGTCAAATATATCTTGGTGCAAGTTTCCCTGAAATGTAAAATCGAGTGTGCCCCTTCCTAGTGGAAACCCGAAGGAATACATGATCACCGACCACAAACTCTAGGACCTTCCTCCGGTTATCTGCATAACTCTTCTGTCTATCCTGAGCGGTCTTCATGTTCTGACGAATCTGTTGAATCTTCTCATTTTGCTCTTGCACAAAAGTATGGCCTAAGACTGTTGTATCACCAACCTCGACCCAACAAGCTGGCGATTGCCAAGGTCGGCCATACAATGCCTCAAAAGGTGCCATATCGATGTTCGCTTGGTAGCTATTATTATATGCAAACTCACATAGGGGCAAGTGATCCTCCTAGCTACCACCAAAATCAACAATGCATGCTCTTAGCATATCCTGAAGTACTTGAATTACTCTTTCTGACTGGCCATCAGTCTATGGATGGGAGGTTGTGCTCAAGCTAACACTAGTCCCTAAATGATCCTGCAAGCTCTGCCAAAAATGGGACGTAAATCAAGCAACTCTATCAAACACAATGGATACTGAGACCCCATGTAATCTCACAATCTTGGGGATATACAGTCGACTCAGCCTCTCCGCTGAATCTCTACTATGCATCAGGAAGAAATGAGTTGACTTAGTAAGTCTATCCATAATGACCCAAACAACATCGTGTCGTCACTGAGTCCGGGGCAATCCCATCACAAAGTCTATGGTAATATGCTCGCACTTCCACTCAGGAATAGCCAAGGGTTGTAACAAACCACCGGGTTTCTAGTGCTCAGCCTTAACTTGCTGGCATGTATCACACCTCTGCAAAAATGCTGGAATATCTTTCTTCGTCCCCAACCACCAATAAGTACATCGAGCATCCTGATACATCTTATTGGTTCTTGGATGGATGGTGTACCTCGAGCGGCGTAGCTCTGCTAGCACTCCCTATCTCAGGCGAGGGTTGTCTCATACCCACAATCAGCCCCTAAACCTCAATGCACCATCAGTATCAATCGACCACTCCACACAAGAAGTGGCATCAGCCCACTCCCGGTACGTTATAAAATTAACATCACAATCTCAGCAAGCAAAATCGACTTGGCTCTCATCTGTGCACTGACTCTGGTCTCGGTCGAAGTCTCGTGGATACTCATCACTGTCACATAATCAATCATCCTCCACTACTAAGACATATATCTAGCCACACAAGTAGTATCGATTCGTACTCTGCTAAGCACATCAACCACCACATTGGCTTTTCCAGGATGGTACTCAATGGTAAAGTCATAATCCTTAAGTAGCTCCATATATCACATCTGCCTCATATTAAGGTCTTTCTATGAAAATAGGTATTTGAGGCTCTTATGATTAGAATAAAGCGTGAAACACTCACCATATAGATAGTGTTGCCAAATCTTGAGTGCAAACACTATTGCTGCTAGCTCTAGATCATGCATAGGGTAGTTCATCTCATGAACCTTCAACTGTAGCAAGGCAAAAGCGACAACTCCATGACCCTGCATCAACACACACCCAAGGCCTATCCCACATGCATCTGTATAGATCGTCAACTCACGGCCTGGTTTGGGTAGTGCAAGAACTATGGCAAATATCAAATGACACTTCAACTCAAGGAAAGCTTCCTCACACTTATTTGTCAACACAAATGGCATGTTCTTCTGGGTGAGCTTCGTCATTGGAGCTGCGATCCTCGAGATGTTTGGCACAAATCTACGGTAATAGCCTACCAAACCCAAGAAGCTACGGATCTCCGTCATTATAGTAGGTCTTGGCCAACCAATAATAGCTTCGACCTTAGCTGGATGAACTAAAATGCCCTCGGCTCTAACTACATGGCCCAAAAATCTGACTTTTGTTAACCAAAACTCGCACTTCCTAAACTTAGCATAGAACCGGTAATCTCGGAGAGTCTATAGTGCGATCCTCAAGTGTCCAGCGTGTTCCTCCCTAGTCTTCGAATAAATAAGGATGTCATTGATAAAGATGATGACAAATGACTCGAGGTAGGGATGAAATTGCATCAAGTCCAAGAACATCGCTGGGGCATTTGTCACGCCGAATGGCATAACTAAGAACTCCTAGTGCCTATAATGAGTCCAAAAGGCCATCTTCGGTACATCTTCTTCGCTGACGCTTAGCTGATGGTACCCAGATCTTAGATCGATCTTCATAAACACAGTGGCACCTCACAGCTAGTCAAACAAGTCATTAATGGGCGATAGATGGTACTTGTTCTTTACTGTTACCTTGTTCAACTCTCTATAGCTGATGGATGAATGGAGGTTCCCATCCTTCTTATTCACAAATAATATTGAGCACCACAAGATGACACACTATGGGTAATAAAACCCTTACTCATCAACTCATCAAGCTAGACCTTCAGTTCCTACAATTCCTTGGGCGCCATTCGATAAGGAGGGATTGAAATGGGCTGTATCCCCAGAATAATCTCAATGATAAAATCAATCTCATGTTTGGGAGGTAAGCCAAGCAAGTCGTCGGGAAACACTCAAGAAAATCTCTAACAACAGGAATCTCATCTAAGCTTTGCTGTGAAGGTCCCTCACTAGTGCTGATCATACTAGCTAGTGCACCAATCTCAGGCTATGTCGCTATTCTACTCAGGCTCCTCTATTGATCTGAAGCACTACCCTGTATGGTGATAACGGGTTGTCGCAAAATCTGAAATACTACTCTCTTGGCAAAGCTGTCGACATAGGCATGATAAGCTACCAGCCAGTCTATCCAAGTATAGCATCGAACTCCAAGAACTCTAGTACTCTATGGTCTACAAGAGTCTCTAAGTCATCAAACCTTAACATGCAGCCCCAACAAATTAGGTTGGGGTAGATGCGTTCCCCTGCTGTTGTGCTCAACATGAGCCATGTGGAAGCTCTAATAAGTCTAAGTCCCAATCTATTTACGGCATGCCCAAAAATAAAAGACAACATAAATCTAGCATCAATGAACAAATAGATAGATGTATCAAGTAGGAACATGTCACCCTCTACTAGAGCCTTCGTCACCTTAGAATCTGGATAGGTGATGGCCTATGTTGTCTCTCAAGTGACGATGGTGGGTACACTAGAAGTTGGGATAGGCATAGGGCACTGATATCATTTGTAGCTTGGTTGACCACACTGGTAACATTTAATTGGACGCCTATTCTCGGTCTAGCCTCTACCCCCTAAATCTTTGTCTCTACCTCTACCTCGACCTCCACCTCGGCCTCCCTGCCGAGTCGGTGGCTATCCCACCGGCTGGTATGCCTATATTAGGGTGGCCACGAGTGTGATCGCGGTAGGTTGCTGAGCCTATGCCCCTCCAAACTGTCCTACAAAATACTTCCTCTTCCTATTAAATCTGCCCCCTCGAGACCCACCGTGATAACCTCCCAGTGTCTACAACTGTGGCTGTGATTGAGGCTACGTCTGCAAGGAGGCACTCTATACTATTTGAGTGATTGGACGCTAATCCCTACCATCTTCCTCAAAGTGCAGTGCATGCCTCTATATAATCTCAAGAGTAGTCTTGCTATATGCCGATGTCACCTGCCTGATACTCGGCCTCAACCCCTGACAGAAGAATCCTGCTCTCGCCCTCGGGTTGCCCATTAACTCAGGCGCATATGCCTCTAGTAGAAAGGACCTCTGGTTATACTCCCTAACTGACATGTCCCCCAACTGTAAGGTCAGGAACTCGACCTTCTTATGGTCTCGCTCTATTGTAGGGACATAGGCACTCAAAAATAGCTCCCGAAAATGAGCCCATGTAGTAATTTGTCCCTCTATAGTGTGAGTGGCCTCTACCAAATGGCTGCCTCATCCTCAAGCATGTGTGTCGCAAATAGCACCTGATTCTCTTCAGAAAGCTTCAACATCTTAGCATTCTTCTTAATATTGAGAAACTAGTTCTCAGCCGCATCCAAACTCAAACCCCCATGGAACTCCTTGGGCTTCTGGTCGAAGAACCTCTTTAGAAAGCTATCATGAATGGAGTCATCACCCTATCTCACTGGGGCTACAGCTGCCTGAACTGCAGCCTTTTTCTCCTCCCAGATCTCAAGTATATTTGGCGCAGGAGGCGCTACTGGCTTAGCCCTCGGTCTCTCAACCTCAATCCTGTTAAGCCTCTCACTCAATAAGGGTACCTAGGCGTGACTAGCCTCATTAGATGCCTTAATCAAGGCCTCTAGCCTCTGTATAACATCTTGCCCGAGCATAAGTAGAGGCGGTGGTGGTGGTACTAGCTTTGGAGTCCTGCGTGGTCTCCCACGTCGATGAGGCACCGTGGTCTACGTAAAAAGTTTAACATTTATTAATCCCAAAATGAGTAGATCCCAACTTCAGACATTAAGGCGACTATTTCTAGGGAATAACCTAACCCACAAAGTTCGAAGTCTCAATCTTAAACCTCACTAACACCTTATGGCAGTCCGATTCCCCTCATGATATGATTATTCTCACTTGGTTCCTCTTTCTGTTAGTCAAGAGTTAGAAAGTATTGTTCATGCTCCCACTTTGCTACTCTAAGTTGTTTCTAAAGGTCTCTTTCTTTTTGTACTTTTGCGATTACTCTAAGACTCCCCTAGGTTAATGGCAATTGTTATTCCTCAATTGAAAAAACTTTAGCTCTGATACCAACGCTGTCGGGACCCCTTCCTTGGGGCAAAGGATGAACCGACTAGCACAGTGCCTCGACAATCTAGCTGCAAGCCAAGCTTGTCAAGACATTGTTAAGCCTCATCTTCCAACACCACACCACACACTATCAGAGTAATCATACGGACGCAGAAGGAATTTAAAACACAAAGAACACCAATAAAACTTTATATTTGTCAAAATGGGTCATCAAAACATATGTAGCAACAAGGGTGACTAATCCATTATACACTAGCTTTCCTCACCCCTATATAGTGTCTAACCCTCAAAACAAAAAGGGCACAAAGAAAACTTACCAAAACAAACGAAAGAGTGCAGCTCTAAGCAATGACCACTCTTTTGCCCTTATGTACGGCTAAAGGACCTGAAAAGTTGGAGTAGTGAGCCTAGTTGTCCACAGTGGCTTAGTGAGTAATACAGTCTAATTCATAAATTAAAACAATCATTCCACAAATAAAACACATGCCATGAATGCATGAACAATAACATTATGCAAATGAATGCAATAGTGAATACAATTTAAATCCATCATGCAGTCGTACACCTTCATTTGAAAATAGTTAAATGGTGAAAACATTTGCTAAGACTCTCACTAGCCTCCCAAGCGACTAAAAATCCACTCGAGCGGGTTGCAAACAATTAGGCATACCGTGCCAACTCAATTAAGACTTATTTTTGTTGCCATCAATCGTAATGAACCATTCAGGACTTATTGTTGTTGCCATATTGTGACAGCCTGATTAGGACATATTGTCGTTGCCATCTCATAGGCCCACAGAACCCCTTCAGCGGGCACTCTATGCTAGGTGTTCACTATCGACGTCATATGAGAGATTGACATAACTTGCCCTAACCTTGTAACCTCAAACCTCAAGACTCGGTGCACTTTTCATTTAAAACTCATTTAAAAGATGTAGATTCATTACAATATGTAATACCACTTTTATAAATGCACTGAATAACAAGCTTTAAGAAATAAGTTAGAAAACACTACTCACAGGGATACTCTAGTCCCGGTGCTCCTCTCGTGACCAGTCGCATCCCTCTAGTACTTGGTCATGCGAAATTGACGTAACTTCTTAATATTGGTATGGGACATAACTCAACTCTAACTCTATGTCATTAGTCAATCAATGGATTGACTCGGTCAAGGATGGTCTACTTATGCTAGTTCAACTTACCTTAAGTTGCTAAATCAATTTGATCGACCTTGGTCAATCTTGGTCAACCCTAGTCAAACCTATCACTTGTTAACCTAGCCAGTCAATAGAGTCCCCATTGGTCAATTGTGGTCTTCATTGAGTCAATTGGGCCAAATTGAGTTAAAATTCCCAATTCTCATCACTTAGGCTCAACTTTAGTTTGTGGCCTTATCTGTGCAACCATTTTCCCAATTTTTCTGCGGCTAATCCATACATTGAATTTGTGCCAAACTTTGCAAATCTATTCTAGACTCCTCAAATTTTTCCAAAAGTTTAAATCACAATTGTTGGATTCCATTTGATAGTGTTCTTAACCAAAACATCAGGGTTTGTATGTTCTCGAGTCTCATGTGACAAACAGTAATTGTTTGCCTAATTTAACCTACCTATCCATATCAGAATGCTCTGAAATTTAATAGGCAACTTCTAGACACACTTATGAATCTGTCCCAAAATTTTTGCCCAATCCACTAAGGTTGGTTCATTCAATTTACTTTCAAAATTTTCAGCTGAATTATAGTGATTTCTGGGTTCAAATTTCTATCATTCCTTCATGTATTTATTTACCTCACCAAACCTCTAATCTAAGGGTCATTCCTTGCACATATTGCAAGTATGTAGGTCATTCTACAAATCCCTATCAAGGATTCTTCCAAATAGTAAGCATACATAGTCCTAAAGTCATGCTCAAACATCTCACTAAAAAGGTCACATGCATTTCAAAACTCAGGAATTTTCCTAAGTGTTAAACATCCAGCTAACATAGTATTTTTGTAAGTATACTAAATCATATTCACATAAGCTCAATGTTAGACTTTTATACCTCTCTGTAGCTTCTACTGTGAGGCTTCAAATGCCTCTAGTTCTAGTTCCAAGGGGTTTTCTTAAGTGCTCCAAATATAGCTTCAAATCTAGTTCAACACCTAATTCTGTTGGCAACTGTGAAATCACACAATTAACACCAGTGACTTATAACACCTATTAAATGTTCTAATATCCAGTTTTTACCACTTAGACACTTGAATACACATAATGAGAGGTAAAATGAAAGGTCTTACCTTAGGGGCAAACCTAGAATGGTTCAGGTGTGAGCCTTCCCAAAGTTACTCCAACTGTGTCTGTTACACAGTTGCAACAGTGAGTAGATAACCAACTTTAATGGTTCGAAAATTATGTGTAAAGCCCTATTTTTCATTCTCTAACAATTGGAGGTTAAAGTACACATGGAAATGAAGAGGGTGGACAATCTTACCTCCAAAATGGACTAAAAATAACCTAGGACTCGAAGCTCTAAAGGTGGTTTTACACAAACTTTTCTAATTTTCTAGGTTTAAACATTATGAACAACACTTCTTCCCAGTCTTTTAAGCTCCAACTGGTTCCAAGACTCAATATGTTGCTTGTAGGACTTCGTAAGTGGTAGTATGAGCTTCAAAACAAGCTATGATTTACTGGATTTGGTTGAGAAATGAGGGAGATACAGTTTCATGAATAAGGCTACAACAACTAGAAGTTCTAGACTTGTGCTCAAGAGTGGTTTCTTTTGTTGCATGGAGGGTGTTTCATGGAAAGATGGGGTGACATGTGGCCATCAAGGTGGAGCCCAAGCTCTCATGTTGGATGCCTAGTTGGCATCATTCATTGGCTACATTTGAGGTTGAGCTTGATGGCAAAACTATGGATTCAAATACCTTGAACAACCATGGTTTCATGGTGAAATCTGTTGGAAAAATCATCCAAAAATTGTTGAAATTCGTCAAAAACTTGCACAAGAGGACAAAACCAAAGGGAGCTGCTCATTTGGGCACGTGGGCCAGTGATTGTGGGTTAGCCCACGGTTTTGGACTCAAGGTCGCATGGGCCAATGGCTCGTGCACTCGTTTTGGCACGGGTCGGGCCCTAAAAATCATATTTTCTCAATTATTTCATTATTTATTCAATTATTTTCTCCAAAACTTAAATTATTCATCTAAAATCATATTTTTCTCCCTAAAATTTCATTTATCCTACTAAAAATTCCATAATTATTCAAAAAGTTCAATAATCAATCCTAAAAATCATTTCTTTCAAGAAAACATATTTTCGTTATAGTTTCTTGTGTTTTCCCTCAAAATTATATTTTTTCCCATTATTCTACTTTTCTTCAATAAATAATTTGAAATTGACAAAAATTGTAGAAAATTTTGTATATTTTCATTAAAATTTCAGAATCCATAGAATACACATGTGTCGGATCCGTCTATCTGGTGCCAAAAACATGGGTCGTCACATCATAATTAATAATTACTATTTGTGTCTATATGTGATAATAAAATTTGGTTCATTCATCTAGTGAAGTTGAATTGATTTTGAACATCCATTATAATTGTAATTATAACTTTAGGAGATTAATGGTTGTGGTGCACATACAAGCGCATGATTTTATTAGGGAAAAACACATTTCTATACAGAAAAAAAAATATTCACAAAAATATCATCATTTTCATTTATATACAAAAATGAGAAATTGATAGCAAAAATATTGGAAAAAGATTTAAAAATGAATTTTTATGAAAACGAAAATCTCAACTTCTATATACAATTAGAATATTAGCATTTTTGGATAGAATATGTCACAGGATTTCATAAAATTTGTATAAAGAGTGTATAGCCTATGCACATAGTGAGGACATTAATATTAATTAATGAGATATGTTACAAAATCTCAAAAATTGGTATACAATGTGTATATAGAGTGTATGATTTCATATACAGTTAGGATATTAGCATTAGTTAATGAGATATGGATTAAAAATATTGATATACAATGTGTATAACTTCTGTATATGGAGTGAGGATATTAGCATTTGTAGATGAAATATGTAGCAGAATTTTAAAAACTAGTATATAAAGTAAATTACTCCTGTATATAGTTAGGATATTAACACTGGTTAATAAGATATGCTGCAAAATCTTAAAAATTGGTATACAAAGTGTATACAAAGTATATAACTTCTTTATATAATTAGGATATTAGCATTGGTTAATGAGATATAAATTAAAAACATTGGTATGCAGTATATATAACTTCTATATACAGTAAGGACATTAGCATCTGTAGATGGAACATGTTGCAGGATTTCAAAAACTAATACACAGAGTAAATAACTTATGTATACAAGTATACAATGCAGGAAAAACATTGATATACCTTAGTGTGTAGTATTGAAAAAAAAGCATTGGTATACATCGTATACAGTGATAAAAAAATATTAATATATGATATACAATTACTATACAGTGCTAAAAAATATTGGTATATGAAAAACAATTGGTTGAACTAGATGAAGAAGGAGAGGAATGCCAAACAAGATCTGCATCATGCTGCTTAGGAAAATCATGGATGAGAGAGAGCATTAATAGGAACATACTTATTCGTGAGGTTTCTTAGCTTCCTTTAATCGATCAATCTATCCATAATGTCAATTACAAGAGTTTTGAAAAAGCTTAGGACAGTAAGACCAGAGAAAAAACAAAGCAACATTTGTACATAGGTAATAGAGACATCGAGATCATCTTCTTCATCAAATCCCTAGAGTCGACGCAAAAAGGAGATGGTGATGACTTTGGTTCTAGGATCTCCTCTAAGGATGACTCTAATTTTAAGATCCCTACACAACTTATGTAATTATTTTAAATTTTTTAAAAATTTTATTAAAAAGATTTAAATAACACTTTTTACTTTTTAAAAATATTATTAAATTTTTTAAAATTATATTTTATATTTAAACTATTATTTATTAAATTTATTAAAAATAAATTATAATGGAAAATTTTGAGAAAATTTAAAAATTAAAAATTAATTTGTCGATCGACACAATTCTAGAAAAAATAAAAAACAAAAAATAAATTAGCCTTTGGGTTAGATGTCCCAATGAGGCTTCTAACCAATTTAGTGCTCAATGAACACAAAGCTTCCTCTTACGAGAATTTCCTTCCTTTTTCCCCTCTGTCTCAAAGAGCAACTATGACCAATTTTTTTTATGTTCCAATTGATCACTCTCTATTTTTATCATTCTCAAAAATCAGAAGATTTTTTTTTTACCAAAGGTCTGCAAATTCAACCACGGTCTTAATATTATAATCTTAGTATAAGAATAAAATATTGTAATAGCCCAAATTTTTGTAATGCTAGCACTTAGCAAAAAAATATTAAATAATAAAAATATTTTTTAGTGAAAAAAAAATATATTTTACCAAAAAATATATTTATGGACATATATAAATATGTATTTTGAATATCACAGGGTTAATAAAATGAATAAAAAATCTGTATGATAAAAAAAGGAAAAAAACTTTTACTATTTAATTCTATATATATAAGGCAATTGTTTCATTTTTGGGCACACAACAAAACAAGCACTCAAAAAAAAAAAAAAAAAACAGAGGATCATTTGCGTTATTTTCTCAAGTTCTAGAGTTGGATTGAAAAAAAAATCAAGATTTCCATTCAAGTTTCCTTTTGGATTTGAGATTAAAAAAAATAGAAATTTTTGGGCAATTTGCATCTTTGTCATTGCTGGTTCATAGCCACAATCTGAAGGAGTTTCAAATCTGAAGAAAAATAGATCTGCAATGTCAAAACCAGCCACGATTTGGTTTAAATCATGATGGGTCTGAAGTAACACATCGGATCTGAAGTAAACAACGTGGGATCTACACACCACCAACCACTATCTAGTTCGAATCTACACAAAAACAACCATCACGTTCTAGATCTACAAAACCAGCCACCAATACATCCTCAAAGCCACCAAATCTACCCCTTTCCACCATCAAAAACCACCGCTGCAAGCTCAACCATGCCAGATCTGGGTTGCTGGCTGTAGATTTGGGTTGAAGCTTGCAGCTGTACGTGATTTGGTTTGTGCAGCTGCTGGTGCATCTTCCAGCTACTTGCTGCCCACCATTGCTACTCCTCACTATCAATTTGCCTCTATTTTCATTTCTGCTACTTCATCTAGCTAGCTACTACATCTTGTTCGTGAAGGACCTTGTGCAGCCGCCAATGGATCTGTGTTGTCTACAAACTGAAGAAGAAGAACTTTGCTGCTGTCGTTCCAACCGTGTGCGAAGAAGAGAAGAATGACGTGTTTGTAGTCCGTGTTGGTGTGTCATCAATTGTGCGTCTTCCAACTGCTTGTTGTCCACCATTTGCTATAGTCCACTACTTGCAAGACTGACCAGCTGTTGGATGTGAAAGAAGAAAATGAGATTTGCAGCTATTAGGTTCAGATCTGTGGAGAAGAAGGTGTTGGTTGCTGCTATTGTGAATCACAAACTTGAACGAGGAAGCAACTGCAGATTGGGAATAGAGTGCTGCTGCAATGTGGTGCATTGCTGCTGTGATCGTAAGTTTCGCGAGAAGAAGAAGAAAGCATTTGCGTTCTGTCGTGCACGCGAAAAAAAATCGCAGAGAGGTATAGAGATTAATTTATTTATTTATTTATTTTGAATTGAAATTAGTTAGAAGTGGATTTCTTAGATTATAGATGTGAAAAAAAAATCTCATAGTAGTTGAAAAATATAAATTTGGGAGGTTTCATTTAAGATTTTTATTCATATAACTATTTTTTCTATTGGAATGGAGACTTATGAATGTGGAAATTTGGAACATCTATTATATGAAAAAAGAATTTTAGGGAACTCTAGTAGGCTTATATTTTTGGAACTCTTGATACAATATAAATAATTTTCTCGGTGATAGAAAAGATTTTTGGTCTAGAGATTCTAAGGTCTAATATAAAGTTATTTGAGATGGATTAAAAAAATTTGAAATTGGAAAGACTAAATATTTAGAATTTAATCCTTAAGAAAATTTTAGGAATATCATATTCCTAGAATTATTTTAGCTCAATAGTACTAGCTGAAAAAGTGAACTTAGAAATTTTATTTGAGGAAAAAAATATATACGGGAGTTTAGTGTTTGGAACCCTCAATATTGACTTGAATAAACTTTGACTATGAAGGAGTATAGTTTGATATTTGAAAGTCTTATTTTGTTCTTAATAGAGTTACTATTAATACAAATGGATGATTTTGATATAAAGAAATATGATTGGAGTCTTTAGGTAAATATAAGAAAATTAGAACTGTCCCACCGAAGTGGAAATTTCTATTTAAGAGTTAGAGGAAATTTTAAGGGAATTGAAGTAGAAATAGGGATTTGTGGATGAATATGAGGAATTGAAAATTAAAAAATTAATTACCTTGATTCCAATTTCAGATCAAGAATGCTAGAGCGGCGCAAAGGCGCGAGCAGCTCCAGAAATCAAAGTAGGTGTGATTACTTTACTCTCTATTATTATTTGGATTTTAAATCCTAAACATGATGATTGCTTATTTTAATTATTCATTTAGGGGCATGCTAGAATTTTATTATTGAGTGACTATTGATTGGAATGATTATCACGATATCATAACATTCGGGTTAGTAGATGTTATGCTGGTTTGGATTGAAAGCCTTATTTGTGAAACAAAAGAAGATTAAATTAAGATATAAAGAACCACGTATCGGCGCAGTGATTGGCCTTAGGGTGTCATCGTGGGTGTCCTCAACTAGACTAGCGGCAGGCTGGGTATCACTTTGGGCCTCAGGCCTTGCTAGGGTCTCGAAAGGTAACCGACCCTTGGGCAGTACCTCCAAATTTGATCCTAGACCATGAGGGGGACACCAAGGCCACAAACCTATTGGTCTTAACTAAGACGAAAAATAATAAATTGTTTGAAATGCCCTAATGTAATAAAAGTGTTTGCATGTTTGGTATTTTGGTCTGAATAATGCTAGTAATGTGTGGTATGATCCACTGGGCTCTCGAGCTCACCCCACTTTTCTATTTTAGGTGATAGTTGACTATCATTAGGCGACTTCGACTTTTGACGTGACCTCAGTGGAGAGGTTGTTATTACTTTCAGTACATTTCATTTTTGTATTAAATCCAAACTGGGCGTGTTTTTTTTCTTTCTTTGTGGTCTAAGCATTTTACACATGATTAAATATTTTCAATTTATTTTAGAGATTTTTAATTTGTTTAAATTTGAACTTGATGTTTCCCTTTTCATTGGAACTATTACTTATCCATCTTATTTACTTGGAGGTTTATTTCAAAAAAAAAATTGTTTGTCTATTTAAATTGGTTTTATTATTACCTGAAAGGTGGAAAGATATAGAAAGAAAGAGATAGAATGTGAGATTTGAATTTAGTAACGCTTCGACTCTCGACAAACGACCCTGTGGCAGCTTTTCCAGTCTAGCGGGCGCCCCTTCTCCAAGCGTGGCGTGGGGGAACCTACAGGAATTGGGGGCCGAGGTGTTAAAAAGATGGTATCAGAGCCCAGATAGTAGAATTATTGGGTTGAAATTTACACTGAATGAATTTGTTTTTATTAGAACAGAACTTTTCACATAAATGAAAATTTCACCAAATTTGATTTTCACTGAAAAAGAATTTCTTCTAGATTTGACTTTCAAAAAGTGGATAAAATGAGTAGAATCCTTCTACTAGGTGGATAAAAGTTTGGCAAAGATTTAGGTGATGTCAGCATACTCAAGTTGTTGGTCGCAGTCGGACGAAAGTACTACAGTGGCCCTATAGGTTGAGTTCTACTTCGATAGTGGCCTTACAAGTTGAGCTCTATTTAAGAAAAGTCAAAAACTTGGGAGCGATAGCATAACATAAAAGTAAGATGGAGTTTGAACTTGGCGATTTGATAGATGAATCAATTGGCCAATACTGAGACCATAGGTCTAGTTAGAGACTCGGTGTCATTAGGGAGGCATAGTGGATCATAAGAATAAATAAAAGCTTTTAGGACATAAGCTAGAGACTGATAATGTATACGCAATGCACTTTTTTCCGTCAGGACTCAGGGATCAAGAGCGTGAGGATCCTGTATCCTTGGGTTTTGCATCAGCCTTAGGGATTGAGACACTTGCAAAATTATAAGGGGAAATGAACGAATTCTTTGGAAGAACTTGCATGCACTGTACTCTACTGGTATGGGATGGTCGCAATGATGGGTCTTGTCTCATACTTAGAAACTAGGATTTAACGAAACTATATTAGCCATAATGGAATTGTTTGGTTCCATTACGCCAACGTGCATTGTTTGATTGGTTGTTGTGTGCTTGTATATTATATATATGCTATGATTATTTTGAGTATTGACACATAAATTTTTGTACCCAAAAACAAATACTTTGTTACTGACTTAGAAGCATAAATCCCTAGGCCACTAAAACAAATCGAAAACTTAGAGACTTAAATCTAGAATCACGGTGGCACGATGAAATAAAGGGTATTTATGGATACTGAAATTTTTTTTGCTTCAAAAAAATTTATTATATTATTGCATACTAAAATACATCTTTGACTTGTAGATTATGTCGAGACGTCGAGGTAGACCAAGAAATGGTACGGCGAGAGGCAAGGATGGAGCTGAGATGGGGCATAGTGATGAAGGCACTCCTGTGACACCACCACCGATAGTGGTTACA
Source organism: Tinospora cordifolia (assembly GCA_030144865.1). Lineage (NCBI taxonomy): Eukaryota > Viridiplantae > Streptophyta > Magnoliopsida > Ranunculales > Menispermaceae > Tinospora > Tinospora cordifolia. Next base: position 2,132 of record JAJIYU010008796.1, on the reverse strand, counting down.
CTGATGCGAGATGCCATCATCGAGATGATGCAGAAGGCAATGGAGTAGGCTATGAGGACCAACAACCATTAGCATCACCACGACCATTAGCACCGATACAGCTACAAGTGCAGCCACAATTATCTAGAGAGCCACTGGCACAAGCTCAGCTTCAGGTCCATCAGGGGTCCACTTCCACGGAGGCACTACCACAGAATAGATGCGTTGGGTTTGATAGGGAGCAGAAGGACCTATTGGTGGAGTTCCATAAGCTATGTCCCAGTACTTTTGAGGGGACGGGTGATTATACTGTAGCCGACAAGTGGTTCATAGAGATGAAGAAGCAACTGAACGCTATGGGGACGTATGGGCCTACGAGAGTGGCATTGGTAGTGCATCACTTGGTAGGGCCAGCCTACCATTGGTGGGAAATTATTGTGAATGACCCCACCATTGATTAGTCAGTCATGACTTGGGAGGAATTCAGGATAAGGTTTTATAGTAAGTTTTTCTCCACTCCATGAAAGAGACAACTGCAGTTAGACTTTGTCAACCTAAAGTAGAGGATTATTACGGTCACAAAGTACGAGTAGATATTTACAGAGTTGGCTAGATTTGATCCTGCTTTGGTCATGGATGAGCAATCCAAAACTCTAGTAGTAGCAAGTCGTCATGGGGAACTCTAGTACTATTTGTTAAACTAAGCAACAATAAAGAACAAATACATGTTGCCTAGAATAGAAGGCCTGTTTGATTAGTTGAGGGGAGCTACTCATTTCTTCAAGATTGATCTACGATCAGGGTGTCACCAGCTAAGGATTAGAGTGTCTGATATGTACAAGACAACTTTCAGAACTTGATATGGGCACTTCGAGTTCACCATGATGTTGTTTGGTTTGACCAACGCATCAGTGGCTTTTATGGATCTAATGACAGAGTCTTTAAATAATACCTAGTTTGGTTTGTCATGGTATTTGTGGATGACATTCTGATCTACTCTAGATTAGAGGCTAAGCACACTGAGCATTTGCATATTGTTTTGGAAGTAGTGAGAAGAAATAAATTGTATGCCAAGTTCAACAAGTATGAGTTTTGGATGGAAAGGGTCAAGTTCCTTGGCCATGTGGTTTTGGCAGAAGGAATATCAATATACCCTGAGAAAGTAGAGGCGGTATCAAACTGGAAACAACTTACAACTAGCACAAAAATCAGAAGCTTCCTAGGTTTAGTTGGAGACTATCGCCGGTTCATCCAAGATTTCTCAAAATTAGTTGGAACAATGACTAAGTTAACTAGAAAGGGAGAGAAATTCATTTGGAATGATAAGTGCGAACAAGCATTCTAAGAATTGAAGAAAAGGTTAACTTCAACACCCATTTTAGTCATGCCTACTCATGGTGTGAGGTACACTCTATACACTGGCGCTTCATTAATTGGATTAGGTGCGATGTTGATTCACGGTGTTGATTCAAGAAGGGAAGGTAGTAGCATATGCCTCAAGGCAATTGAATACCCATGAACAAAACTACCCTACCCATGATCTAGAGTTGGTAGCAATTGTGTTTGCACTGAAGATCTAAAGACAATTTTTATGGGGAGAGCTTTGATCTATTTTCAGAGCATATGAGCCTAAAATATGTTTATACTCAGAAAGAATAAAATATGAGGTAGAGAAGGTGGGTAAAATTTTTGAAAGAATATGATTTTCAACTGCACTACCATCCGGGCAAGGCCAATGTAGTAGCCGATGCACTCAGCAGAAACATCAGTAAGAAGGATGAGGAAAGAGGACATATGTACCAGTTAATCAGTGAATATAACTTGGGTATTGCATCAAATGAGGAACGAGTGTATTAGTAACACCGGCCCGACCCGCCGTTTGGTTTAGTCCACTTTCAAGAAAAACGGTGGATGGTCCAATGCTTAATGATACGGGGGTTGGGTTGTTACATGGGTACACCATGCAGCCTTACTATCTCCTTCACATATAGTTCCCCCAGCTTACTAACTTGGTCTATGGATCTGATTGGCAGAAAATGAGGCACTTTGGTGAGACGATCCACAATAACCCAAACAGTGTCTTCCCCTTTTTGGTTCCTGGGTAAACCACTAACAAAGTCCATGGCAATGTTATCCCACTTCCATTCCGGGAT